>JACGAQ010000315.1:0-176950 GCA_014119065.1 Orius insidiosus | reverse complement strand
AACTGAATAAAAAATCTCATAAATCATAACATGACACTAAATATACTAAAAACGATGGATATAATAAATAAATAAATAATCACAAAATCACAGACAAATCAATTTCAGTATCACTAATTAAAGCTTTTAATTCTGGTAAACTACAATTAAAAAAATCTACATCAGTGAGCAATTTATTAAGCAAATCCAAAAAACCCCCCATTGTAAGGTAACGGCCATAATCAGTCCTATGGAATGGGACCGCGAACTGGAAAGCAGGATGACGAGTAGATCTTGGAGGAACTTTAAAACCAACAAGCTCGAGCAGACCCGGACAATTTAGCATCCCATTTAAAAGTTTAAAAATGAAGCATGATCCCAAAAATACAAATCTTTTAAAGGGCGACATTAAATGAAAGTGCTCCCTCCACTCATCGATGGTTTTGGAATCATAACAACTTCTCTCAATATAGCATAAATGCCTAATTGAAGATCTTTGAATTTTAGCAAGTTCATCATAGTAACATTTGTGATAAGGTCGCCACACTAAATTGGCATAATCCAATATACTAAATACATAAGCAAAGTATAACGACCTGACAACCTTAACATTTTTGAAATCGTTAGTTGCTCTCCTAATGAACAACCATCCGGTATGCTCTAGAAACGACGTCGTGTAAGTGCTCTGAGAAGGAACCATTATCACTAAAAATGACACCCAGATCCCTAACAGACGACACACGAAAGAGCTTGACCACCACAAACGTAGTCATAGTAATGGGAGACACCTTACGATGGAAACTAATGATGTTACATTTAGAAATTTCAATTCTTAAACCATTCAATAAACACCATTCAGAAAAACGATCAAGATCTTCATTCAGGGATACACAGTCACTAATTGAAACTTATGAGTTTGTAAAGTTTGACATCGTCAGCAAACGCCAAAGAATAAGATTTTAAGCAACATGAAAACACATCATCAAAATACAAAAGAAACAACCATGGACCAAGGTGATCCTTGTGGAACTCCTGAGGTTAGCACAAACTCATCAGAATAAGTATCACGGATGTAACAGATGAAGTTCTATTATAGAGATAAGACAACCAATCTAGCAAACAACCCTGAAACCCAATAAGATTCATTTATATAGAAGACGGCAGTGATCGACAGAATCAAAAGCTTTACTAATATCAGTGTAAATCACATCAACCTGATTACCACAATTCTATATAAATTCCTTATATAGTAATAAATTCGTCGTAGTGGACCTACCCATAAACAAAACCATGCTGACTATCACAGAAGTAGTACTGAAATTGACTAGAAATTCGATCGGTAACAATTGATTCGAGGAGCTTAGGAATACAGGATAATTTAGAGATCGGACGGTAATTAGTTACTTTTGTTTTATCACCCTTTTTGTGAACCGGCACGATATAACTCTTTTTCCAATATCTGGTACCAACCCTATGGAAAGCGACCTTGTAAACAGCGTAAGCAATGGTTTAACCAAATTATGAGCGCAAGATTTTAAAATGATAGCAGGTACTTGATCTGGTCCAGGAACACACTAGGAACTATGGTTAACAATTTATTAAGAATCTCAGTCTCACTTATACACAGTCAGTTAAAATATCACAGGATTTAGGAATGAATGGCGAAAACGGATTAGCCATAGGGGCAGACAAATTGGACCTAAATCACAGCAAATGCATTGGCTACTGCTGAATCATCTACGAGATTAACACCATTAGAGGTCGACATATAACGAGGATAGCCACCCTCTTTCTTTTTTGAACTCATGAAGTCCCAAATATGATTTACATTTTTTCTATAGACAATTCAGCTGCTGTTATGTATTGACCATAATCATTGTGTATAGCAGATTTCGGTGATCATCGACTCGGCACGGTCAAGTAAATCACATTTATTAACTCGGCACACCCCAAATTTAGCTCAACTCGGCACACCCTCAAAAACTTTGTTCTCTGACTGTACCTAACGAATCTTCGTTTTTTAGGTATCTACATAAGAATACGACAGAGAAGTAATTTCATTTATTTGCTGAAAAATCCCGTTGTCATTAAATATATTTTATATACAACTTGCACATACATTAATAAATTAATTATTTAAATAAAAGGTTGAAAAAAACTAAGCAACTACTATCGCAGGTTTCTTCTTTTGGCCCATCTTTTGAACAAATTGCAATAAAGAAATTTCTTGTTTGGCCAAACTTGCTCGTAAATCCCTTATTTTAGCCATTTTGTTACGCATGACCGGATTTATTAATCACAGTTGTCATCTTGCTATCCGTTGTAATGTAGATTGGGCAAGATTTGTTCTTAGCCGAACACCGCCAGACAGCATCGTGTAAACTATATCCGCTGAGTAGTATATTAAAGTCATAAAATAAATAAATTTGTCTCGTGTTGTGTGTACAGTCCCCTCACCAAATATTCCTTGAGTGTGCCGATAAATTTCTTGGACATAGTGTGCCGACTTGATGCAGAATTAATCCTTTCTCGAACAAAGGATCGTGCCGAGTCGATGTACGCCCAGCAGATTTAACTTGAGCGCGAAGGGCAGAAAACATACTATAGTGACTCCTATCATTACTTTTTCTATAAACTTTGTAGGCTCTATTTTTCCTATTAATTAGACTAATAGTGTCTTTGGTATACCAAGAAGGAAACCTATTAGACGGGGTGATACGCTTCAGCGGAATACACTCTTCAAACAACCCATAAAGAATGGAATAGAAGATGTTAATCGCTTCATCTAATGAACATTGATTTAACACAGACCAATCAACAGAAGACAGATTTTGATTTAATAAAATAAAATTAGTCTTATGAAAGTTATATTTTTTTACCAGTTTTTGTAAAACGAAGGAGTCTAAGGGGAGCCAAAAAGGAAGTGATAGTAAGCGACGGGTGGTGAACATCTTCCTGAACCAGCGGTAACAAATCCCTAGCAACAGTCGAAGACATATCAGAGAACACAAGATCCAGTGTACGGCCAGATTCGTTCAAACCGTGTTTAACTGACAGAACTCAAGCTCTACTTTATATCTGTCAAGCACCTTTTGAGCTATTTTTCCACCAGAGTGTATATTGTAATCACCTGCAACAATGTAATGACAATTAGGATATAGAGATACCATGTAATCCATATTTTCAAATAGACCAGTATACACCGCCTCAGGAGAACCTGGAGGAACATAAAACAACCGACAACAAAGAAAAACCTTTACAGCTGATCACAATCCAAATGTCCTCCACACATGAGTTGGGTGGTTTAAGTTGTTTCACCAAGAAATCATTTCTAGCAGCAATCATTACGCCTCCACCATCAGATTTAGTACTGTTGCAATCAGATCTATCATTCCTAAAACTATAAATTTGAGTCAAACAATTCAGTAGACATAATGTTATCATTTAACCAGGTCTCTGTAAGAAGAATAATATCATAATGAGAAGATGATGAATTTAAAAATTGATTTGTCTTAGTGCGAAGGCCTCTAACATTTTGGTAGTAAATTGAATAAGAATTTTAGTGTTATGGACATTGTAAGTATGTTATTATGAGTTCTACTACCAGGATGAGAAACGTTAGAATTAGAATTATTAAAATTAAAATTGAAATTGAAATCGCCGCCTATATCGGCGACTCTACTAAAAAATGACAGCCAAAATCTGTAGATAAAAAGTCAATTGAACCAATGACAATTTTACGACGTTCAATGATCATTTTAATTACATTAGATATATCATGACACAAAAGTTGACGTCCACGCCGATTAATAGCAGAAAAACTATTTACAAAAAGGTCAGAACTTAACAAGTCTAGTTTAACAAACTCAACATTGGAGAACTTCAAGCTAAGCCTCGATAAAAATTTATTAAAGGAATAAATTGTTTTGTTCACAATCGACCATTTTGGAAGAGTGTAGTTATATGGAACACCTATTAAAATTAGATTGGTGTTCATGCACTGCTCCATAATAAACTTATATAAGCCTACCTTGAGTTCTCTTACCCTGTTATACTGGATATCACTAAAACCAGCACACAATACAACAAAATCATTGAAGTTCAATAAATCGAGCTCATTACAATTGTTAGTGATATCCTTAAAAAAACCCTTTAATTTGATATGCGATGACACGTAAATTTCACCACGAAGATCATTAGTCAGACGAGAAGGAAGACCTGAAGCGAAACTATCTCCAATAATGACACATTTAGAAGAAATTCGATCGAGAAGTTTAGAAATTTTCGAAAAAAAGAACTTAAACAATTTAAAAAAAAAAACGAAAAAAAAAAATTTTGGCAAAAAAAAACTTAAACAATATGTCTGTTTGAAATTTTAAAAAAATTCGCTGCGGCTAAACCGTTAATCCGATTTTCACCAAATTTTCACCAATTACTCCTTATATTTTTTAAGAATTTTTGGTGTAAAAAAATTGCCACTTTTTAATTATTTTTTTTAGTAGGGAGAAATTTCATACTTCTACCCTTTACGAGAGGCACATCCCTAGGCCAAAGAGCCCATTATTTCTACCTTAACGCTTAGAAAAATTTTCGAAAAAAAGAACTTAAACAATTTAAAAAAAAAAACGAAAAAAAAAAAAATTTTGGCAAAAAAAAACTTAAAAAATTTTTCCACAAAAAAAACTTCGAAAATTTTCGGGAAAAAAACCCGGAAAATTTTTCGAAAAAAAAATAGAAAATTTTCGAAAAAAGAACATGGAAAATTCTCCTTTATACTTTCCCTCCCTTATACATACCCTTCCGTTATACTTTCGTTCCCTTATACTTCCCCCTCCGTTATACTTCCCCTCCCATATACTTCCCACTCCGTTATACCGTACTTCCCCTCCCATATACTTCCCACTCCGTTATACTTCCCCTCCCATATACTTCCCCTTACGTTTTACGTCCCCTCTGTTAAACTCGCCCCTCCTATATAGATACTTCTCTTTAAGGAAGTTTTCGTTGGAAGCTCCTCAAACCAGTGCTTTTTTTTTAGTTGGGAAAAATTTGATACTTCCACCCCTTGCGAGAGGGACATCCCGAGGGCAAAAAGCCAATTATTTCTACCATGATACTTAAAAGAATTTTCGAAAAAAAAACTTTTAAATTTTCCTGAAAAAAAAATAGTAATAGCCCTGCGGTAGTAGATACTAAAAGATAGATTTCTTTTCTTCCGTCCTACGAAAATGCGCGAATCGCCTGATTTAGTAGTTCCAACTTTTCTCTTAGTACTTCCTCCTCCCTTAACTTCTCCGTTATACTTACCCTCCGTTATACTTCCCCCTCCATTAACCTCCCCTCCTTTATACTTCCCCTTCCCTTAACTCCCCCTCCGTTATACTTCCCCCTCCCATAATATTGTTCCTTCTCTTTACAGAAGTTTTCATTGGAAGCTTTTTAAACTAGTACTTTCTACTCTTTTGTATTTAACGTTTTTGTCCTTATAAAAAAATGTGTTAAGTACCTTTATATTGAAAATCAATATTCTCAACTTTATTTTTTGAAATACCGTCACGTTTTTATTATGAAAATATGTATATCAACAGTTGTTTGCTCTCCAAACAAACTCCAAGCTTAACTCGTCGAGTTGTTTGAAATACGATAGTATCTTGTAAAAAAAAAAGGTTAAAAATTTTTTTAGTTATTAATAAATTTTTATGTGATGAGGGAAAAAAAAAACTAGATTGAAGATAATTGGAGTCTTATCTTAGGAGCCCTTTAATCAAGGGTGGAAAGTCCAAACAACCCTTCTGATCATAAAAAAAAAATGATGAAAAAAATTTTCGACCCTTTTAACTGACCAATTTAATTTAAAAAGAGAATCAAGAGTCTCTTAAGTTGGATAGCCACTTGGGGCAATTGTAAGCCTCGGGTTAGCCCTTTCAACCGATTAATTCCCGGAGCCACTTTAGACCAAGCGCCGGATTCTTACAACATTCACCACTTCCCGGCGCCCTCCAATTCATTACAGTTTAATTACTATGTAAATTCCTTTTATTGCATTGCTTTACCGATGAAGCTGACGTTAAAAGCTTTTGAATCCAAAATTACGTATTAAATGGATATACAAAGGATTTTAATTAAAAACTACTCTATGCTGCTAATTATTCCGGATGCGCGAAATTTTTTTTTCTTCAAATGATGCACCACGAAAGAGTCTCTTTTAGATGTAGAATTCTCATTTACAAGTCACAACGGTTTGCAAATGTAAAACGGAAGAGTTAAAGGAGAGAAAACGGTAGGTTCGTTAGACAAATCGGTGTCTGGGCTCGAAAAGGAAAGAGGAATGATGACATCTAATGAATAACAATGTAGTTCCATGAAAGGGTGGAAACATTCCGGGACTGCTTGGGGAGCACAATTGCTCTATTTCCTAATTCCAAGCTCACCGTCTCAAAAACATCGATTTGAACTCCCCCCATTCCGCGATCCTTACCAAACGTTCTTCCATCCGCTGTTCGAAATGGGAACCTCTAAGGCATAGCTATTGCTTCATTATTCCACATCAATATCTCCTGAGTTATGGCATCTGGGTTAAGGAGAGGGATTGAATTGCACGTTTTGTCTCATATTGAACTTTAAAAAAGACAAATACCCATATTTTTCTTTTATAAAAAATATATAAAACTAGACCGAGGAAATAAGGAAAAAACAATAAATTTCCAATATTTTTTCAATTTCATCCTAACCATACCCAAGAGTTTTAAAAGGATATAACGCGAAAATCCCCCCCCCTTAGGGAGGGGGGGGGGGAATTTGGACCTTACTCCGATTTGGATTTGGTTATATGAGGCGCTCCGGGTACGAAGGGCGAACTCAACAGAAAAGTCATGCCCTGGAATGGGAAAAGGAGAGGGGGGTTGTGGACTAGGATGTGGAGTTCGCCCTTCGTACCCGCTCGGATATCGCAGTTAGAGCTTTGCCGCATATCGGTTTTTACGTATTTAAAGGGGAAAAAAGGGCGAAATCAACATAACAATTATATGGGTGTATTCACCAAGAGGTCTAGAATCTGAAAATGAAAAAAAAATTTGTCCGATGTTGAGTTCGCCCTTCGTACTCGGAGCGCCTCATATGGAAAAGGGTCATTCAGACCCCGTCGGAGATTACCGAGTGTTCTTTCTCGACACTGTCTCTTGTGCCGGCCGTCCGTCGTGGAACACTTTACGACCGCAATTTTCGTCGGATGTGCACTATTTTCACCGATTTTCACTAAGGCTATAGTCACATAAGGGGGCATTTTGGCTCTTAAGGCCAAAAAAATTCTAGGAATTGCCTCTCACTACCGATTGATCTTTCTCGACACTGTCTCTTGTGCCGGCCGTCCGTCGTGGAACACTTTACGACCGCAATTTTCGTCGGATGTGCACTATTTTCACCGATTTTCACTAAGGCTATAGTCACATAAGGGGGCATTTTGGCTCTTAAGGCCAAAAAAATTCTAGGAATTGCCTCTCACTACCGATTGATCTTTCTCGACACTGTCTCTTGTGCCGGCCGTCCGTCGTGGAACACTTTACGACCGCAATTTTCGTCGGATGTGCACTATTTTCACCGATTTTCACTAAGGCTATAGTCACATAAGGGGCATTTTGGCTCTTAAGGCCAAAAAAATTCTAGGAATTGCCTCTCACTACCGATTGATCTTTCTCGACACTGTCTCTTGTGCCGGCCGTCCGTCGTGGAACACTTTACGACCGCAATTTTCATCGGATGGGCACTGTTTTCACCGATTTTCACTAAGGCTATAGGGTGACAAGGGGGGCATTTTGGCTCTTATGGCCAAAAAAATTCTAGAAGTTGCCTCTCAATGTGAGTAAGAAATGACATAAATTTTAGACAATAAAATCGAACGATTTCCGTGAAAAATGAGTTCATCTTTTTTTGAGGAAAAACTCAATATCTCGTGCTAGTGATGATCCCTCAGAGTTTTTTTTTTTTTTTTTTTTTTTTTTTTTTTTTTTGGGTTCAGTCTTGGACTTTCACCACGCGGATCGGGGTTCGATCCCAGGTTGGGAATAGGGTTTTTTGGTAGGAAGTTAAATTCCAATTAAATATCCTTCTACAAAATCTGTGGATAATTTACTTAGGCCACTCCTCTGGTGGTTGGTCCAGAAAAAAGGGCGCCACGGCATTATGGCGAAAGCCCCCGCCTGGGTCCACCCCCCCCCCCCCTTGAACGGCCTGAGGCCAACAAATATCAAAAAAGAACCGGCTCCGTGGCTGGTGGGTTCAGTCTTGAACTCCCACCACGGAGACCGGGGTTCGATCCCAGATTGGGTATAGGGATTTTTGGTTGGAAGTTAAATTCCAATTAAATATCCTTCTACAAAATCTGTGGATAATTTAGTTAGGCCACTCCTCTGGTAGTTGGTCCCGGAAAAAGGACGCCACGGCATTATGGCGAAAGCCCCCGCCTGGGTCCAACCCCCCCTCCCCCCTTGTGACGGCCTGAGGCCAACAAGTATCAAAAAAAGAGTAGATTAACCAATAGGAATAGTAAGCCTCTTGCTCATTGGTTATATCTACTTCTTCTAAAAAAAAAAAAAAAAATATCAAAAAAGAGTAGATTAACCAATAGGAAGAGTAAGCCTCTTGCTCATTGGTTATATCTACTTCTTTAAAAAAAAAAAATTTGTTTAGCTTAAAAAGACGCATCTTTGGGAAATTTTTTGAAATATTTCCCAAAATTTTAAGTTTGTCAAATTTATTTTTTATGATTTTTTAGGTGGCGACACCCTGTATATCCAGGCACATTTTAAACTACACCATAAATTCTTTGATTTAAATTAAGGGGGGTTTACAGGGTCTGATCCAGAAGTAGTAGGACTGATTTTCTGTAGCGCGAACGGAGCGTCGTAGGGGGGAGCGGCTTTTTGGATGTTGTTTAGGAGACATTTGGGAGCACACTCATATTTTTTTCAGCCGCTTGGGGGCAGTAGTTGAGACAGTACGTAAGTTCCTGTGAACCTCTACAGTGTGACCTCGTCGAAGCCCGAGATGGAGAAAAATAATTTTTAGGACTAATGGCTATTAAAAAAAAACTAAAGCCGTGAGGTAAAAAATTCTTTAATAATCTTCAAAATAACACCCTTCCGCTTCGCTACACAGCTTATAACGCCTTTTCCATTCATCAAACGCCTTGGAGAAGTCTTCTGGGATGGTGTTCAGAACCTCGGTCGTAGCGTCTTGAACCTCCTGGATTGATCCGTAACGGTATTCTTTCAGAACTCTTTTCACTCGGGGGAACAGGAAAAAGTCCGGCGCGGCGGAGAGAAGTCAGGACGAAGAAATGACACCGTTACGGGTTAATCCAGGAGGTTCAAGACGCTACGACCGAGGTTCTGAACACCATCCCTGAAGACTTCTCCAAGGCGTTTGATGAATGGAAAAGGCGTTATAAGCTGTGTAGCGAAGCGGAAGGGTGTTATTTTGAAGATTATTAAAGAATTTTTACCTCACGGCTTTAGTTTTTTTTTAATAGCCATTAGTCCTAAAAATTATTTTTCTCCATCTCGGGCTTCGACGAGGTCACACTGTAGAGGTTCACAGGAACTTACGTACTGTCTCAACTACTGCCCCCAAGCGGCTGAAAAAAATATGAGTGTGCTCCCAAATGTCTCCTAAACAACATCCAAAAAGCCGCTCCCCCCTACGACGCTCCGTTCGCGCTACATAAAATCAGTCCTACTACTTCTGGATCAGACCCTGTATATTTAACTTTTTTTCATAAAACCACTTTTTAACGCTCTCCCAGACGTATGCCATGTGTTTCCGGACACCCTGTATATAAAGTACTTTGAGTATTTTAAGTACTTTGAGTATAATAAGTACCTGAATAACTTCCCTTTGAGTAAGTTAAAAGTACCCTTCGCGCCTGGGCCAACTCCTGACGATTTTTTTCCTTTCATTCGTCCCTTTTAATGACATTTTTTCCCTTTCTCGAATAAAGACGCTTTTCCTCGTTTTGAGTGAAGAAAGAAAAAGAAAATGAGACTTAAAATATTGAAAAATGAAAATAAAGATGAAAAACCGATCGAAGTAAAATATGAGGTCTTTCAACGAAATGTTTGTTTTAATAAAGGATTTTGTTTCCTTCACAGAAAGAGGGTAACTTTGTGCATTTTTGGTCCTATACAAACCCTCCGGGCTTTTGTCAACATCCGAGTTCTCAATTTTCAATAGGAATATCGATTAGTCTCAACTTAAATGTTCCTCATCCGACGTTTCATTATAAACCAAAAGAAGCAGTGATTTTTTTTTTAATTTAACCACCGACGGAAGAGGGCTAACCGACCAAGACGGTCAAACTGTAGATTAAATAGGGGTCAAACTGTAGGTTAACCAATAGGTTGTAGGTTAACCGACTGACTAACTTACTGTTAACTTTAACCTGTAAGCTGTAGGTTGACTAACGGTCGGATGTATGTTAACGGACCGTCAAACTTCCCAATGAATTTTTGACCCTCAGGGTTTACAGTTGGGTGTGATTTATTAAAATTTCATTGTCATAATTAATTATTTCTTAGTTAAACCTATAGCGGGATAAGGAACGGTTTTCGAAAAAAAAAAAACGGGTTTATACTTTTTTAGGAAAACCTACACATCTCGAGAACTATAAGCTTTGTTCCAACCGCAGTTTGAAACTTCTGGAGCATGCGCAGAAGGATTTACACGTCTAATTTGACGTCCAAATCCTTCAGCGGGATTGCTGCAGGAGTTTAAAACCAGTTTCAAACTGCGGTTGGAACAAAGCTAATGATCCCACAGAGATTACTTTCTTTTTAAATTGTTCAACATCTAAATACGCATCTTTGAGAATTTTTTGAAATTTTTCTTAAACTTTTAAGTGTAAAAAATTAATTTTTATGACTTTTGAGAGGTCTGAAAAAATTGTTCCCTTCAAGGTAGCAACACCAAATTAATAAAGCTTTTAGAGGGACCTAGAATGTACCTCTCATAATTTTTTTTCTTCAGATTTTTGAGGTTGTATTTTTTCGTCTGAATTTGAAGCTGTTTTTCGCAATAAAAAAGTGGGAGATAAGTTAAAATTAATTGTATAATTAAAATAAATAAATAAATAATTAGAATATTAAGGGAAGAGTATCATAAATATGACACATCACAATGGATATCAGTCGAGTATCTAACTTCCCTTATTCTTCCAATTATTATTTTATTTATCAACAATAAAATTAATGTCTAACTTGACTACTTTTTTATGGCAAAAAAACAGCCTAAAATTCGGAAAAAGTTTATAAAATACTATTCTACCACCTTGAAAAATCTGAAAAAATTATGAGATATTTTAGGTCCTTATAAAGCTGTATTAATTTGGTGTCGCCAGAACGTGAAGAAGCATGAGTTGGTAATAGTTAGAATCTTTGGACAAAAATAAGCGGAATAATAAAAAAAAAAAAGGGTTCCTAGGTCAATTTTAACGGATTTTGGCGCAAAAAAACGCTAAAATTTGACATTTTTTAAAGAGTCGAAAATGGTCTCAAAAATAGTCAAATCTACTTGAAATTTTGCGTAGATTACGAATCTGAAATAAAAAATTGGGGTTCTCATTTGAAATAACCAAGTTAGGTTGTGTCTGGGACACCCTGTATATCCAGGCGTATTTTAAACTACACCATCAAATTCTTTGATATAAATTTAAGGGGCTTTACATTTAACTTTTTTTCATAAAACCACTTTTTAACGCTCTCCCAGACGTATGCCATGTGTTCCGGACACCCTGTATACAGGGTGCCCCCAACAGATCCTAACTTCTTTTTTTAGAAACCCTATTTTTTATTTTAATTTCGTAATCTACGCAAAATATTAAGTTGATTTGACTATTCATATGACTATTTTTGACAACTTTAAAAAATGTCAAATTTTAGCGTTTTTCGTTTAAATTAAGGGGGGTTTATCTGAGGCGCTCCGGGTACGAAGGGCGAACTCAACAAAACGTAGTTTCGAGATATTCGCATTTTAAAGTTTTTGTTACGGGCGAACTCAACAGAAAAGTCTTGCCCTGGAATGGGAAAAGGAGTGGGGGTTGTGGACTAGGATGTGGAGTTCGCCCTTCGTACCCGCTCGGATATCGCAGTTAGAGCTTTGCCGCATATCGGTTTTTTACGTATTTAAAGGGGAAAAAAGGGCGAACTCACATAAAAATTATATGGGTGTATTCACCAAGAGGTCTAGAATCTGAAAATGAAAAAAAAAAATTTGTCCGATGTTGAGTTCGCCCTTCGTATCCGGAGCGCCTCATTGTTTCATCAAAGCCTGGTGAGTGGATAAATACTATTTTTAGTCATAACAGAAAAGCAATATGGGTCACAGGTGGCGAAACTTGCTTCCAAGTTGTTAACTGGGGGAATATTCGTTCCTTTTAGTTTATGTAACATTCTACTCGGGTTTATTTCGATGTGTACTTGCGCAGGGGACAACTGCAGTCTAGGCTCACATGTAATTTATCACAGTTCACCCCGGCGAGCGAGACCAATACGCAATTAACACGCAGAAACATGCGGTTTAATTCACGAGTTCCATCGAAAGTGGGGCGAATTTTTCGGACGTCTTCCGAATGAAATAAATGTTTCCTACAACTCTCACCCAATCGCTTAAAACTGTAGCCATTGATTTAATTTACCTGGCGGCACTAAGTCTTCTTAATAGCGGGCAACCTCTGTCCTAATAAATGGCGAGGCTCCGAGATAGATGTTGTTAAGTAGGGGCCCAGACAATTTGCCGACTTGTTCGCACAAAACTAATTAGTTCGGGACAATTAATTCTAAATCCGGTTTTAAAGGGGTGAGAGGGTGAGTCGGCGTGGGGGACACCCTTAGAACAAGCAGTGAGTTAACTAAGGGCTCCCCGTCGTTCATTTACCAAACTTTGACATCGTCTTTGTCACTCTTAAAGATAAATTTTAGAAACCTGTACCAAGTTTTACCGATGTCTAATTAAGCAAAGCAAAAATGTCACTGTCTTATTAATTTGACGTCTTTTTAGTACCTCCGGATATTTTATACGACGAGACTTCGGCGGACGTGAGCATCCAAGAAGGCGAAAATGCGACTTAATATGCAAAGCTGCCGGCCACCCTGAGCCGAGGATAACGTGGAAGAGGGAAGACGGAGAGCCTATTCTTCTCAAACGTGGACGAGGCGATATGCTCAGAGGTAAATATCCACTAAGGAAAGGATTAGTAGATGATAAGAATAATCCTGCTTAGACTCTGAATAGCGTTCCGTATTAGCGGAAACTACAATAGGAACCAAAGGGATGATAATCTGGATGAAGAGTCCCGTCGTGGGAACGGAAACCACCGGTGCGGTCTTCGTTAGTCGACTTGGTCAGATTAATAAACGTAGTTTCTCAAATGACACAAAGCTTTAACTGCACTGATCTAATAATTTGCACATCTATCCGGCTATTTAATCACTTCAATTTATACTAAACCCAAGGGACAAACCCATTTAATTCGAGGATTTTCTAACCTTCTGTGGGTGTCCTTGTTGGGAAGTTTACAAACCCGATCCGTCAATGCCCCTCTATCTGAAAAAAAACCGTCGCCAATGAAGCATCCAACTAGGCCAATGTCAACTGGGCAAATCGCTCTAATGCATACGTCTTCAACTAGGCCAATCACTGCATTACCAAACTGTGGCAACGGTTGTGCTATTGTACAGCAGTAGGTTGTTTAGTACATCGTTAGCTAAACTGTTCTTACATTGTCAGCTAATCGATCCTTCAAATGATTGTCAGCTAAACAGTCAAGCTAGATTATCAGCTAAACTATCCTTAGTATAAGTGCTACATAGTCGTTGGATCGTATGCTAACTGTTTGTTAATACCAGGTGTGTAACTATGAAACCGGAATACCTTAATAGAAAGTAAATGCTAAGTGTGCACAATTGGTACAAAACAGCTTCTCGGGTGACAATTAACTAATCTGCAAGTTGTTGCTGCGTTTGAGTGTCATCTTCATCCAACAGAGCTTGAAGTCATGGTCCTCAAACTTTTTTGGTGGTCTTCCACGTTCTTCGTCTTCGACGTCAAAATTTCCACTTTTAAACCTTTTAAACCACTCGTAGCATTGTGATTTACCAAGGGCATGGTCACCGTAGGCTTCCACAAGCATTTGATGCGATTCGGAAGCAGTTTTCTTTAAGTGATTTACAGAAAATCAGTGCTGTCCGCAAATGGGTCTTTCCGGGTACGAACCTCGACATGTTCCGTACAGTCCAAACTTAGCCATTACACTGAAGCTTGGGTTTTGATGTGTTCATAATCCCAGTCCTATCTTTAAACAACAAAATGGCACTGCTTGCGGGCCAAATATGTTGCTGAAGTTGAAGCTAGGGCTGCCTATGTCTGAATTCCGGTTTCATAGTTACACACCTGGTAATTAGCCAAACAGACCTTAGAATGTCAGCTATACAGTTGTCTTAGTGTCTTAGTGTCCTGCTCTGATCCGTCGTTATGTTAGCCAAACCGTAATTTGATTGTTGGCTACTTTGTCGTTAGATCTTCAGCTAAACAGTTGTTAAGTCGTTGGCTGAACAGTCCTTAGATTGTCAGCTATACAGTTTCCTTCGTGTCGTCCAGACAGTGTTATGTGAGCTAATCGTTAGCTACTCAACTGGGCCAATCGCTCTAATACATACGTCTTCAACTAGGCTGCATTACCAAACTGTGGCAACGGATGTGCTATTGCACATCAGTAGGTTGTTTAGTACATTGTCAGCTAATCGATCCTTCAAATGATTGTCAGCTAAAAAGTCAAGCTAGATTATCAGCTAAACTATCCTTAGTATAAACGCGGCATAGTCGTTAGATCGTATGCTAACTGTTCGTTAATCATTGGCTAAACAGACCTTAGAATGTCAGTTACACAGTCGTCCTGCGCTGATCCGTCGTTATGTTAGCCAAACCGTAATTTGATTGTTACCTACTTAGTCGTCAGATCTTCAGCTAAACAGTTGTTAAGTCGTTGGCTGAACAGTCCTTAGATTGTCAGCTACACAGATGCCTTTGTGTCGTCCAGATAGTGTTATGTGAGCTAATCGTTAGCTACTCAACTGGGCCAATCGCTCTAATACATACGTCTTCAACTAGGCTGCATTTCCAACCTGTGGCAACGGTTGTGCTATTGTACAGCAGTAGGTTGTTTAGTACATCGTTAGCTAAACTGTTCTTACATTGTCAGCTAATCGATCCTTCAAATGATTGTCAGCTAAAAATTCAAGCTAGATTATCAGCTAAACTATCCTTAGTATAAATGCTACATAGTCGTTAGATCGTATGCTAACTGTTCGTTAATCATTAGCCAAACAGCCCTTAGATTGTCAGCTACAGTTGTCTTAGTGTCGTCCTGAGCTGATGTTAGCCAAACCGTAATTTGATTGTTAGCTACTTAGTCGTCAGATCTTCAGCTAAACAGTTGTTAAGTCGTTGGCTAAACAGTCCTTAGATTGTCAGCTACACAGTTGCCTATGTGTCGACCAGACAGAGTTATGTGAGCCAATCGTTAGCTAAACTGTTCTTAGATTGTGAACTAAACGTTCTTTCAAATGATTGTCAGCTGAACAGTTAGATCGTCCGTTAACTATTCGTTTATCGCTAGCTAAACATTCCTATTGTCAGCTACACAGCTGTCATAGTATAGTCCAACCAGCATTGTGAGCTGATCCTTCGCTATGTTAGCCAACCCTTGATTTGATTGATAGCTTCGTGGTCGTTATATCTTCAGCTAAGCAGTTGTTAAATCGTTGGCTAAACAGTCCTTAGATTGTCGATCTTTCAAATGATTGTCATCTAAACAGTGATGCTAGATTATCATGTAAGCAATCCTTAGCTTATGAGCTACATAGTCGTTGGATCGTCAGCTAACTATTCGTTTATCGCTAGCTGAGCAGTCCTTAGATTGTCAGCTACACAATAGTCACAGTGTCGTCCCAGACAGTATTGTGAGCTAATTCGTCGTTATGTTAGCCAAACTGTGATTTGATTGTTAGCTTCATAGTCATTGATCTTCAGCCAAACAGTTGTTAAATCGTTGGCTAGCAGTCCTTAGATTGCCAGCCACACAGTTGCCATTGTGTCGTCCAAACTGTTTTGTGAGCTAATCCGTCGTTATGTTAGCCAAATAGTTATTTGATTGTTAGCTACGTAGTCGTTAGATTGTAAGCTAAACAGTTGTTAAATCGTTGGCTAAACAGCTCTTAGATTGTCAGCTAAGCGGTCCTTCAAATGATTGTCAGCTGAACAGTAAGATTGTCATGTAAACAATCCTTATTTTATGAGCTACATAGTCGTTAGATCGTCAGCTAACTATTCGTTTATTGCTAGCTAAACTGTCTTTAGATTGTCAGCTAAACAGTTGACTTAGTGTCGTCCTGAGCTGATCCGTCGTTATGTTAGCCTAACTGATTTTATTGTTAGCTACGTAGTCGTTAGATCTTCAGCCAAACAGTTGTGGAATCGTTGGCTACACTGTCCTTAGATGGTCAGCTAAACGGTCCTTCAAATGATCGTCAGCTGAACAGTAAGGCCGTCAGCTAACTATTCGTTTATCGCTAGATAATCTGTCCTTAGATTGTCAGCTACACAGTTGACTTGGTGTCGTCCTGAGCTGATCCGTCGTTATGTTGGCCAAACTGTGATTTGATTGTTAGCTACGTAGTCGTTAGATCTTCAGCCAAACAGTTGTGGAATCGTTGGCTAAACTGTCCTTAGATTGTTAGCTAAACGGTCCTTCAAATGATTGTCAGCTGAACAGAAAGATTGACATGTAAACAATCCATAGTTTATGAGGTACACAGTCGTTAGATCATCAGCTAACTATTCGATTATCGCTAGCTAAACAGTCTTTAGATTGTCAGCTTCACAGATGACTAGGAATCGTTGGCTAAGCAGTCAGCTACACAGTTGCCATTGTGTCGTCCCGACAATATTGTGAGCATAACATAATCTGTCGTTATTTTAGCCAAATAGTGATTTGATTGTTATCTACGTAGTCGTTAGATCTTCAGCTAAACAGTTGTTAAATCGTTGGTTAGCAGTCCTTAGATTGTCAGCTATACAGTTGCCATTGTGTCGTCCCGGCAGTACTGTGAGCTAATCCGTCGTTATGTTAGCCAAATAGTGCTTTGATTGTTAGCTACGTTGTCATTAGATCTTCAGCATTTGTGGAATCGTTGGCTGAACTGTCCTTAGATTGTCAGCTAAACGGTCCTTCAAATGATTGTCAGCTGATCAGTTAGCTAAACATTCCTATTGTCAGCTACACAGCTGTCATAGTATAGTCCAATCAGCATTGTGAGCTGATCCTTCGCTATGTTAGCCAACCCGTGATTTGATTGATAGCTACGTAGTCGCTATATCTTCAGCAAGACAGTCGTTTAATCGTTGGCTAAACAGTCCTTAGATTGTCAGCGAATCATTCGTAGCAACTGCCACTGAAATAAAGCTATATTTTGCCTTGTTTAGTGTTGGCCTATTTGATGCTATTTAGTCTCCTCAAGCTGCACCTTCGATCTCGGACTAACTCTTCACAACTTAGGAGCCGCATCCCCGTGGTTCTATCGTGTTGAATAGAGTAGAATATTTCATTTTAAGTTATCTCTACCGCGTAAATACAACTTTTACAATCGAATTTTAGTTTATGAAGTAACAAAATCAATATCCATTATAGATTAAACAGCTAATTCCACGTTTCTATCTCATTTTCACCCTACAGGCACAAGAAGTTTCCCTATTCAATATCGAAGATAACAATATCATTAATAAAGCAAAAATTTAAAGCATAAATTAATTTCAATTTATTTTTTAGTCGACACCTACAACGGAAGCGCTTTACAGTTTTGGCGACTCGACAGACGTCAGATGGGAGCTTTTTTATGCATAGCGAGCAACGACGTCCCGCCCGCAGTTAGTAAACGAATCATCTTAAACGTAGTTTGTAAGTATTTATCAAACAAGAAAAGGTTATCTGAAGTACAGCAAAAATGTAGTTTCTCGATATGTCATTTTGAAACATAATTTATACGAAGATGTCTCCGTGATTGACGGACTGAATGGAATTTCTCCTTCGACGGAAAGAAACGAAATTATTAGATGTACAAAATGAAACTCAGCCACAGGGTTTGAATTTTGTAGATTTTAGCCGAGTTTCATTTTGTACACCTAGTTCATTTTTTCAAATTTTGAACATTTTAGGCGTTAAAGTCCATCAAAAATTGACCTTCTCCGTGTAAGAAGGTTATTGAAGTATAACCATTAAGAAGGTTAATTTTTAAAGGCTTGTAAATCGTAAACCGTTACAGATATTGAAAAAATGCACTAAATAAAATCTGTTGGAAGTTTAATTCTCTTTAATTTTTATTCTGTTCATTTTTTCTCTAGGACGCACGGTTTTTAAGATAAATTTATTTTAAAAAAAAATTATTTTTCGAAAATGGTGCATCCTAGAAAAAATAATTAAGTACAAATTTATATAAAATTAAATTTCCTACAATTTTAGGGGGGGGGGGGTGCTGAATAAACGGATAGTTCGTCCACCTTCCCGCAAGGTCCATAATACCGTCTAATGAAAGTCAAGTAAAAAGTGTAGTAGAAAGAAAAATAAGGAAATAGTCCACCTGATGAGGCGTATTACGCCGAAACCGGTCGTGGAATATCCTTTTTTTTCATTCTCTCTCCCTCTGTAACTTTTAATTGTAATAAAAATGTTTCATCCCATCATAATTCACAAAAATATCCAAAAGTCTTACCCTACATGCCCTAAAAACCTTCGCGTTTATTTTCGGACGGAAACACGATAAACTGATTTTTTTTTGTTCCATCAAATGAAAAAGTTGGAAACGTCCACAAAGCTTGAGCTTATCTCGAAATGAACACTGCGGACAGAAAGGAAAACAAGAGGACAAGACTTTTAGCGGAGGCCATTTTTTTCTTCTTCAAAGCGAACTTAAATTGCTTAATCTCGTCTCTTTTCTCTGAAATTTTAATCAATAAAGTTCTTTTTTTGTCAGTCAAAAGTTGGAACAGAAATAAAGCAATGGTTTTAATTGACTTGGAAGCCCTAAAGGCATATGGTGAACTCGGAAATGTTGTATTTCGATCCCTAGATTTAGATTAGATTTAGGTTGTTTGGGGCCTTGTGCACTCCGACCCCTAATGGGTCTATTGTGCGCCCTTGTTTCCTAATCAGAGCTCCCCATCAAGCCCCAGGCTCTTAATTAGCCTCCAGAGGCTGGACAGGGGTCTCTTTGTGTAGTTCGATGGACTGGGTTTCTCTTCCCCTATATCCATGAACCTCAGCCGTGCTAGGCCTTCGCAATAACAGAGGACGTGCTCCGCCGTCTCCTCCTCCTCCAAGCAGAAGCGGCAGGTGCTGTCCTCTGTCACTCCCAACCTTTGAAGGTGCTTACGGAGTTTACAGTGGCCAGTCAGCAGACCCACCATAATGCGGACTTTGGTTCTGCCCTGCCTGAGCAGGTCTGCTGTAAATCCATGCCGTGGTCCACTAATGAACATCTTGGCATGCCTTTGACCTCGAGCTTTATGCCATCTCGTCAAAGTAGCAGAGAGAGTTTGCCTTTTGAGCTCCTCCCTCTTCACACTCCTAGAAATGTGACAGAAGGGCTCAGGGCCAATGGGGGTCATTTCTGATCCCTTGCGGGCCAGCTCGTCGGCCTTCTCATTGCCCCTGAGCCCCGAGTGCCCTGGTATCCATGACAGCAAGACAGAGTTGTCGGCGGATATTTCTTCCAGGGCCTTTAAACAGTCCCGCACCACCACCGAGGTGTTTTCGGGGGCAGATAGTGCTTTTAGTGCGGCCTGGCTATCGGAGCAGATTGCTATTTTCTTGTTTTTTAAGCCCAATCTGCATATTTCCTTAGCGCAGTGTTCAATGGCTATTGTTTCCGCCTGGAAGACGGTGGCATACCGTCCCAGGCAGATAGTCATTTCAGCGTGATGCTTTGGTCCGTACACCCCGGCCCCAGTGCCAGATGGCATTTTGGAGCCGTCGGTGTACCAGATAGAGTGAGCGTTTATGGGGCGGTTTGCCCTCCACTCCTCCCTATCCGGGATTATCACTTTGAATTTATTATCGAAGTGATACTCCTTGACAGCATAGTCCGAGGGCATCCCCAGTATGGGATCGGACATTATGGCGTCGCGGAGTTTCTGTTGTTTCAGCTCATGTCTCGAAATGATCGGGGATTGACCCTGCATGAGCCTTACAACTGTGGCTTTAGCCATTTCTTTGAGAAATAAGTGGAGAGGTGGAAGGTCCAAGAGGACTTCTAAGGCCATGGTCGGAGCTGTCCTCATGGCTCCTGTGATGCTCAGGCACGCAGACCTTTGAACTTTTTCCAGGAGCCGCTCCGTTTTTACCTGATCCGCCTTAGTCCACCACGCCACTGACCCATAGGTTACCATAGGTCTGACGACCTGTTTGTACAGCCATAGGGTCATGCTTGGATTCAGACCCCAGTTTTTACCACATAGCCTTCTGCATTGCCCGAGGGCTCGCAGCGCCTTTTGGGTGGTCTTGGCGAGGTGAGCGTTCCACGTAAGCCTCTGGTCGAAGGTGACGCCCAGATACTTCGCCTCAGTGGAGTATGGAATCGCCACCCCACCAAGCCCCAGGGGTCTGAGACCCCTTAGTTCCCTCCTTTTTGTGAAGGGGACTACTACTGTCTTCGTAGGGTTAATGGATAAACCCTCCCGAACACACCAGTCACTAACCAGGGTTAGTGCCCGCTGAACCCTTTCAGAAATGGTCCCAGCAAATCTGCCTCTGACCACCACCGCCAGGTCATCCGCATAGCCTAGACAGTCGTAGCCATCTTCAGCCAGCAGATGTAGCAGGTCGTCAACCAGGGTCACCCACAGGAGAGGGGAAAGAACCCCCCCCTGCGGGCAACCCCTAGTCGTCCTCGCTACAATGGAAGAGTCGCCCAAGGTCGAGGTGATGACCCTAGAGCTCAGGCAGCTCTCGATCCATTCGCAAATCTGACGATCGACTCCCTTGTTATTCATAGCTCTGATCATGGAGTCAGTGGTTGCGTTGTTGAACGCTCCCTCCACGTCCATGAACAGAGCCGTGGCAATCTCCTTATCCTCAATGGATCTTGATAGGAGACGGGTGAGATCATCCAACGCTAGGTCTGTGGATTTACCCGGCTGATAGGCGTACTGTCGACAGCTTAGGGGATTAGTCCTTAGAGCCGTCTCTCGCACATACCTATCTACCAGTTTTTCCAGAGCCTTGAGCATGAAGGATGATAAGCTGATGGGTCTGAAGGCCTTTGGAGTGTGGTCTCCCTGTTTGCCTATCTTAGGTAGGAAAACAACCCTGACCTCTCTCCAAGCCTTCGGAATACACCTCCATGCTATGCTGGCCCTAAATGACCTTATGAGATGCGGCAGGAGTTTTTCCTGGCCTCTTTGCAGGAGTGCTGGGTAGATGCCGTCTGGCCCTGCGGCCTTGAACGGCTTGAATCCACTCAGCACCCACTTTAGCCTGGAGGGGGTAACTATGTGTTTCGCCACTGACCAGTCCTCCTTCCCTGCCCTTCTTCCTCCGCACAAGGCAGTGGAATGGGCCTCTGGGATAGAACCAGGAAAGTGCGTGTTAATGAGAAGGTTTAAGCTCTCCTCAGCAGTGGTCGTATAGGTTCCATCGGTCTTTTTCAGGAATCCTACTTGACCCCCTGTACCATCCTTCGACAGGACCCTGTGGATTCTGGCCGCTTCTGGCGTCTCATGCACCTCTCCGCAAAACCTCCTCCACGAGGCCCTTTTCGCTTTCCGGATTTCTTTATTGTACAGGGTTAACTGCTCTCTATATGTATCCCAGGCGTTGGTGGCTTTGGCTCTATTAAATAGCCTTCTCACCTGGATGCGCAGTTCCTCCAGATGATTGTTCCACCAAACAGTTTTATACCTGTTTCTCCTGGTCTTCTCCGGGCAGTTGGCTTCCCAGGCCTCAACAATGGCCTCGCTCAGCTGCCTCGTGACAGTGTCCAGGTCACCCCTGTCTGAGATCGTCCCACCCACCGTCCTCAGGTTCAGACTGAGAGACTTGGAGAAGCCGTCCCAGTTCGTCTCCCGAGGATTCCGATAGGTGGTAGATACCAGATTCGGGATGTCTAGCGTGAACCGGATGTGTCTGTGATCGGAGCCGGAAGGTTCCTGAGACACATGCCAGTCACGGATGTTAATTCCCCCCCTGGGCAGGCACAGGGTTATATCCAGTACCTCTGCCCTTGAGCGGATCACAAACGTCGGTTCATTGCCAACATTGGCTATGTCAAGCCCTTCACCAGCGATAAAGTCTAAAAGGGACTCACCTCTGGCGTTTATGTTGCTACTACCCCAGTTTGTGTGATGTGCATTGGCGTCGCAGCTGATCAGGAGAGGAAGGCACCTACTGCGCGCGTGATCCACAACCTGTTGTATGGCTTCTGGTGGACAGGTGTCCTCGTCCGGGAAGTAGGCCGAGCATATTAGTACCTTTTTTGGTCCTACTTCCGTTTTCACTGTCAGGATTCCTGCAACACAATCCCCTGAGCAAAGCTCAGGGATCAATAAGCAATTGAATTCTTTACTTACCACCATGCAGGCTCGAGGTCTGGGGGCAGACCTATCATACATTACCTGAGTGGTTGGGACTCCGAGGCCCCTGACGACGCTTCCATTCAACCATGGTTCCTGCAGGAGGGCTATGTCCACGCCTTCATTCTCCATCGTTTTGCACAGGATGGCCGAGGCCGCCCTTGCGTGATGGAGATTTCCCTGCAGGAACCGGAGTCCCTCCTTCCCCCTCATTTCGTCGGTGAGGGGGCCACCGAGCCCACAGCCACGGGGGGATCAACCTCCATGGTACCCTCCGGCGCCCTGACGAGGGGCTGTGCCGAAGGCCTTAGTAGTGGGCTGGTGTTGTCCACCGAGCCCACAGCCATGGGGGAGTCAACCTCCATGGTACCCTCCGGCGCCCTGACAAGGGGCTTTGCCGAAGGCCTTAGTAGTGGGCTGGTGTTGTCCGTTAAATCCGGAGGGGTGGTAAATTGGGCCTTTTTCCGCTTCTTTTTGCCCTTTTTCCCCTCCTTCTTCTGCTTTTGATCCCCCTCTGCTCGTAGCTCGGAAGGGGGGTCCGCGGGAGAATCTCCCTTGGTTGTCTCCCCCTCCCTCGCCCTGAACTTGAGGGTTCTCATGCCAAAATAGGCCTGCATGCCCTCTGACTTCAGGGCCTCCAGGGACTCCCCGTCCATGGCGAAGGTCCAAACCTTACCTCCGTCACTGGACCGGTCGCCCCAGGACGCCCATCTGTCGGTACGCAACCGCCTATTACTTACTTGAAGTCTGGAGAGGATCTGATCTTTGGTCAGATCCTTGCCAAACTCCTCCGCGACGAATACCGTGCACGTCACCGGCCGGGGGATCTCCTCACCCTTCAGCGCACGGAGGTTTGCACCTTCCCATGGCCTCAGGGTGGGGGTAATATCCACCAGCCAGCCCGCCGCCTCGGCATTCGCACAGGTAACAAGGAGGAAGCCCGGCCTATGATTGGATCGGAGGAAGCGGATTTGAATTCCGCTGTCCACCTCCCTCTCATAGGCTTTGAGGACAGCCTCTAGCACCCTGTCCTGTTGCTCATCGCTGAGCTGGACCTTAGGGTAGTCAGTGTCCACCAGACCTACCTTCACAGAGGCCGAGGCATCCCTATAGGAGAGCTGCGCTCTTACCTGTTCGGGCTGCCTCGGTTTTTCCTCTCAGGGGCCTTAACCGGTGTGACCGACTCTGATCTGGGCCGTTTTGCCCTGGCGCTATTGGACTTAGTCGTGCAGGGAGTATCACCCCCTGTCGACGTCCCCGCCTTTGGCATTGACCTGGTCAGTTTAGTAATTATGTTGTCCCGGATGACGGACCTCTTGGCCCTCAGGAACTCCACCCCCTCGCCGACTAGATTTTGAATCCTGTGTCGGGATTGGCCGGTGAGTTTGACCCTTCTGACCTCCTGGTCCGTCATCCTCTCCAACTCCTCAATGGACCTTGGCCGGACGTGCGGTCCGCGGGTGCTGGCTTCGGGAGCCTTTGCACCGCGTCCCGTCCCCCGTGCCGCCCCTTGAGGAGCCGGAGCCACCGTCCTCACTGTTTGTTCTGTGGTGGTGGGTGTTTGTGGTGTGTGTTTTTGTTTTTTGAGTTGGTGTTCATAAGGAAACGGAGTAAGCTAGGGAAGTAAGGTCCGCCCGACCAGAGCCCCGCATGGCCGGGTAAGTCTAAATACAAGGGGGGGTCGACCGGTGCCCCCAGGGAGAACGTTAGGGACCGAAGTTACCCCTCGGCCATCCAGCCCTCGGCACGTTGCTCCTTACACCTTAGCTTGGGGTTTTCTGTAGGGGTTGTCTCCCTTAGCCTGTATTCCCCGTTATAGCGCCGGGAGTCGCTCTTGCCCTCCACCGTTAGCCGCTCATCGCGTTGCCCAGGGTACACGACGAGGACGTGGTGGTTGGGCTTGGGGTATGTCGTAAAGTCCGACTGAGGCATTACCCGGTATTTTGGTCCTCCAGGGTCCAGGCCACCCAGGAGGTACCGAGGCCTTCACTCCCCCTTGTACCCCTTTCGATCCCTAAGTAATCGAAGTATTTGGATATTTTCATGAAAAAAGAAGTAAACAAGCCATTATAAATGATCGAATTGGTGCATTAAAGGTATCAGTTACATTCACGATTTAGATATCAATAACGTTTTCTATGTTTGTATGAGCTCAATACGTTTGAAAGCTGTCTTTTGACGATTGATTACCGTAGGATATCCATCACTGATGGAAATCGACGTGATTATCGTTTCCGGGGAGCCATAGAAACTAAATTATATTTTGTGTTTTTAGAAATATCAGGTGTACAAAATGAAACTCGGCTAAAATCTACAAAATTTACCCTGTGGCTGAGTTTCATTTTGTACACCTAATAAATAAAAATTGTAGGAAATTTAATTTTCTATAAATTTGTACTTAATTATTTTTTCTAGGATGCACCATTTTCGGAAAATAATTTTTTTAAAAATTTTATCTTGAAAACAGTGCGTCGCGACGGTCAAACTGTCGGTTTTTCCATTAGTAAATAGCTAACCGAGGGTTAAACTGTAGGTTATCCTACTGTAAAATGCTAACCGACGGTCAAACTGTCGGTTTTTCCTTTAGTAAATAGCTAACCGAGGGTTAAACCGTAGGTTAATCATGCGTCATATTCCGCTAATGACCGATTGATGCACAGAATCTACTCCCCCGGTCTTACCCTACTTTTAATTTATTTCCGCCCGAAAGCAAGTTAGAGGAATGATTTTGAAGTCCGGAAGACTTTCGAGCTTTCTCCTTTGGGCAAGCCCTCCCCTCGGACCCCCGCCCCTTTTCGTCTGGTATTCCACGTAGGGCGAGGATTGAATTAACAGTCGGCTCTGATATGTCCGCTCAGACTTGCGCCAATTAAGGGGTCGTCCACTCTCTAAGCATACTAACTACTATCCTCGCAACCTTTATCCAAGTTTATAATTTGACCGGAGACGACATTTTCAAAGACTCATTAGGGGATGAATTTTAATAGAGGGTGACTACCCTTCATTTTTCGTTGCCCTTTACAGAACACCTTTAAGATATTTCCGAGTTTTATGTCATTTCAAAGTAGGATTTAAAATCTTTTCTAAAGAGGTTTAATTCTAGGTCAGATTTCTCAAAATTTCAAACAGTTTTAGTATTTTGATGGAAAGGATTTTCTTCCGTTTAATTCACGTTTAGTAAATA
This sequence comes from Orius insidiosus, assembly GCA_014119065.1. Lineage (NCBI taxonomy): Eukaryota > Metazoa > Arthropoda > Insecta > Hemiptera > Anthocoridae > Orius > Orius insidiosus. Next base: position 151,119 of record JACGAQ010000315.1, on the reverse strand, counting down.
TTAGACGGTGGAAACGCTTTCGGAAGAAGGAAAATAGTCAAAGGATTTATTTATTCAGGCGATCACCACGTTTTTGGACCTTAAAGTAAACTTTAGCAATTTCACCATCCCTGAGTGGAGAGGCCGAAAGGGACCGGGGGTTTTTGATATGAAAAGCAACCGACGAGGGCAACGTATTGCAAGTTTATTACATGTCTGTGTTTGCTCATGGGTGGAGTAAGCCTCAAAGGTATTCCCCTTAGAGGGTAAAAGTGATGAGCCCCTACCGACAAATTAGCTGCCCGCTCGTTCAAATAAATTCAAGAAAAGTTAATAGACTTTTAAATTAACGCGTGCTTTAACGTTTCAAAAAAAAGTAAGCGTTTTTACAAAAATAATGACCCTGCTGTAGTTTTCTAATAGTAGGGCAAAATGTGAGGCGTTCACCGCTGTCGAGATGGGCACCCCCTCTGCCAAAAAATAAGGCATCCCCCCCACCTTGATTTTTGACGAAGAATTGATTGCAATTAACGAATTTTGTTTTTATTTACAATTAAAAGTTACAGAGGGAGAAAGAATGAAAAAAAACGGATATTCCACGACCGGTTTCGGTGTAATACCTCATCAGGTGGACTATTTCCTTATTTTTCATCCTCCTACACTTTTTACTTGACTTTCATTAGACGGTATTATGGACCCTGCGGGAAGGTGGACAAACTATCCGTTTATTCGGCACCCCCCTAGTCTTTGTGGTCATATGAATTGTAAGCCAAAGGTAAAAGAGTAACCGACAGTCAAACATTAGGTTAACCAACTGTAAAATGCTAACTGACGGTGTTTTAATTGGTGAACAGCTAACTGAAGGTTAAAATGTTGGTTAATGTACCGTAAATTTTGTTTTTGTTGTACAGGGTGTCCCAGAGCGACACCAACTTCGTTATTTCAAATAAGAACTCCCATTTGAATTATTGTTGTAATTTTGGTAGTTTGATAACCATCGGATAGCTAACCAACAGTTATGATTAACCAACAGTTTAACCCTCGGTTAGCTTCTCACGGCTTACTAACCTACAGCTTTACCGCCTGTTAACCTACCGTCGGTTAGCGACTGTAATTCAATCCTCGCCCTACCTGACGAATTGAGTGCATCAATCGGAAAGTGGAATATGACGCATGATTAACCGACAGTTTAACCCTCGGTTAGCTATTTAACAATGGAAAAACCGAAAGTTAGTCGGTTAGCATTTTACCGTTGGTTAACCTAATGTTTGACGGTCGGTTTGTCTTTTATCGTTGGCTAACCTACAGTTTTACTGTCTGTTGATCTACTACGTAACGTACGGTACATTAACCAACATTTTAACCCTCAGTTAGCTATTCACCAATGAAAACACCGACAGTTCGACCGTCAGTTAGCATTTTACCTTTAGTTAACCTAATGTTTGACTGTCGGTTACCCTTTTATCTTTGACTTACAATTCATATGACCTCAACAACTTTAAAAAAATGCTAATTTTAGCGTTTTTGGTCTAAAATCGGTTTTTTCACATTTTTTTAAGTTTTTATAAGAAAAATTAGATTACGAATCTGTAATAAAAAGACAGGGGTTCTTATTTAAAATGATTAACCAACAGTTTAACCCTCGGTTAGCTATTTAACAATGGAAAAACCGACAGTTAGTCGGTTAGCATTTTACCGTTGGTTAACCTAATGTTTGACGGTCGGTTTGCCTTTTATCGTTGGCTAACCTACAGCTTTACTGTCGGTTGATCTACTACTACGGACGGTACATTAACCAACATTTTAACCCTCAGTTAGCTGTTCACCAATGAAAACACCGACAGTTATCCTACTGTAGCATGCTTATGCCTTTCATTTTACAGTAGGATAACCTACAGTTTAACCCTCGGTTAGCTAATTACTAATAGAAAAACCGACAGTTTGACCGTCGGTTAGCATTTTACAGTAGGATAACATACAGTTTAACACTCGGTTAGCTATTTACTAATGGAAAAAACCGACAGTTTGACCGTCGGTTAGCATTTTACAGTAGGATAACCTACAGTTTAACCCTCAGTTAGCTGTTCACCAATGAAAACACCGACAGTTCGACCGTCGGTTAGCATTTTACAGTAGGATAACCTACAGTTTAACCCTCGGTTAGCTATTTACTAATGGAAAAACCGACAGTTTGACCGTCGGTTAGCATTTTACAGTAGGATAACCTACAGTTTAACCCTCGGTTAGCTATTTACTAATGGAAAAACCGACAGTTTGACCGTCGGTTAGCATTTTACAGTAGGATAACCTACAGTTAACCCTCGGTTAGCTATTTACTAATGGAAAAACCGACAGTTTGACCGTCGGTTAGCATTTTACAGGAGGATAACCTACAGTTTAACCCTCGGTTAGCTATTTACTAATGGAAAAAAACCGACAGTTTGACCGTTAGTTAGCATTTTACAGTAGGATAACCTACAGTTTAATCCTCGGTTAGCTATTTACTATTGGAAAAACCGACAGTTTGACCGTTAGTTAGCATTTTACAGTAGGATAACCTACAGTTTAACCCTTGGTTAGCTATTTACTAATGGAAAAACCGACAGTTTGACCGTCGGTTAGCATTTTACAGTAGGATAACCTACAGTTTAACCCTCGGTTAGCTATTTACTAACGGAAAAACCGACAGTTTTAACCCTTGGTTAGCTTCTTACAGTTTACTAACCTACAGCTTTATCGCCTGGTAACCTACCAGGTGTATCGTCGGTTAGCGACTGTTATTCAATCCTCGCCCTACGTGGCGAATTGAGTGCATCAATCGTAAAGTGGAATATGACGCATGATTAACCAACAGTTTAACCCTCGGTTTGCTATTTAACAATGGAAAAACCGACAGTTTGACAGTCGGTTAGCAATTTACAGTTGACTGACCTACAGCTTTACCTACCAGCTGTATCATCGGATAACGACTGTTGATTCAATCATCTCCATACGTGAATACCAGACGAAAAGGGGTGGCGGCGGCCATACGAGGGGAGGGGGGTCTGCTTGCCCAAAGGAGAAATCTCGCAAGTCTTCCGGACTTCAAAATCATTCCTTCCTTTCGAGCGGAAATAAATTAAAAGAGGGGTAAGACCGGGAGAGTCGATTCTGTGCAATTGAGTGCATCAATCGGTCATTAGCGGAGTATGACGCATGATTAACCCGCAGTTTAACCCTCGGTTAGCTTTAACCAACGGAAAAACCGTCAGACCTAGAAACATCATAATTAAGTTTACCTGTATATAAATCTTTTATATAAAAAAAAAATTTTAAGTGGCAAAAATAGATTTTTTAATAATTCGTTGTGATAAAAATAAAGGTCTAACGGCTATTAGATCTTGAAGATTTTCTTGATTTTCTCGATTTTCTTCTTTTTTGCGTTTTTGCTGGAGTTTTCTTTGGAGTTTTCTTCGGTTTGCTTGGTTCAGAAGGTTTTTTATGGTTAAGCCCTTTTTTACATCCTCCGCAGTTCGGGCAAATCCAATCAGAATCCATCAAGACTACTTGATGATTCGAGACCCTCATAATGAGCCCTAAATTCGCGGCCGTATGCAAAGCGTCCAAAAACCTTGCCAGAACCCGATAGGGCGTCAATTCAAGTTTTTTACTCACGAATTTCAACAAATCCGCCGTCGTTATTCTTCCGTCAGATTTTAAAACTTCAAAACCTTCCATAAGGGCAGCCATCATTTTCAAACGAGAGTTTTGCTTACTCATCTTCGCTTAAATTCTAAATTATTAAATGAACTAAATTTCATATGAATTGAGCTTAAAAATCATATGGATTATAAAAAAGTATAACGGAGGGGACGTAAAACGTAGTAGGAAGTATATGGGAGGGGGAAGTATAACAGAGGGGGAAGTATAATGAAGGGGGAAGTATAACGGAGGGGGAAGTATAACAGAGGGGGAAGTATAATGAAGGGGGAAGTATAAAGGAAGGGGATGTAGTAGGGAAGGAAAGTATAAAGGAGAATTTTCCAAGTTTGTTTTTTCGAAAATTTTCCGGGTTTTTTTTTTCGAAAAATTTTCTAAGTTTTAACTTTTTTTTTTCGAAAAATTGTCTAAGTTTTTTTTGTCAAAAAAAATTTTTTTTTTTCGAAAAATTTTCCGGGTTTTTCTTTCTTTTTCTTTCTTTTTTTCGAAAAATTTTCTAAGTTCTTTTTTCGAAAAATTTTCTAAGTCTCAAGGTAGAAATAATGGGCTCTTTGGCCTAGGGATGTGCATCTCGTAAAGGGTAGAAGTACGAAATTTCTCCCTACTAAAAAAAAATTAATAATTAAAAAGTCGCAATTTTTTACACCGAAAATTCTTAAAATATAAGGAGTAATTGGTGAAAATTTGGTGAAAATCGGATTAACGGTTCGGCCGCAGCGAATTTTTAAAATTTCAAAACAGACATATCTCCGCCATTTTTTCGAAATTCAAAAATTGCCCTTGTTACATTCTTATTCACCGGCTAAAGAAATTTGTGTAAAAATTTGGTGAAAATCGGATGAAAACTGTGGCCGTCCGGCCGGCACCACAGACAAAGTTGAGATCGGTAAAGATCAATATTCGATTTTACCCTCTGGGGTCTGGAAGACCCCTCCCCAAAAACCCGACATGGAGGGTATCACAATAACTTCTTTAAGGAAGTTAAAAACAGGGGTTCTTATTTAAAATGATTAACCAACAGTTTAACCCTCGGTTAGCTATTTAACAATGAAATCACCGTCAGTTAGCATTTTAACGTTGGTTAACCGGTTAACCGGTTTGACAGACGGTTTGTCTTTTTCGTTGGCTAACCTACAGCTTTACTGTCATTTGATCTACTACTAACGGATGGTACATTAACCGACATTTTAACCCTCAGTCAGCTGTTCACCAATGAAATCACCGTCAGTTAGCATTTTAACGTTGGTTAACCGGTAAACAGAATCGATTGTCCAAAAATGAGGGGGGTTTACATTTGACATTGTTTTTATTGTAGTTTTTGCCAAAGTTGCTCGTCTACCCTGTATAGTTAGGTACTTATTAATTTTTGTCTCCTCCAAATGTAATTTTTAGGTTGCCTCAACAGCACAACGGAGGATATGAAATAAGTTCCTAATTTGATAATTCTCTTGAGTTTAGGAGGGAAAACGGATTGCGGTATGTTTGCCGGACCCGTTCGAGGAAAGCTAACAAGGTAAAGGCCCTAACTGCGGATTGGGTTATTGTGGCCACAACAGACCGTGTACGTGTCCCAGACACCCCCCCCCCAACGCCCCCCCGCCTTTTGTTACCGCGTGACTTGTTACCAAACTAAAACTTCCCACATTCCCTCTTCTCACAAACTTATTTTAAAAAATCACTAAAAAGTGAGAATTAATTTTAAAATCAGAGATTAGAGGCTAATCGATGAGCTTACAACCGGATTAAAACGAGATTCCTTTTGGAAATGTCATTTATATTTCAAGAAAGCTTGAATAATTCACAAAACCACTGAAGAAACTTAATGAGATAAGTTCTAAAGTTTAAAATTCATGGATTTGATTGACATGTTTTTGCCACTTACTTATTCAATGCTATTCTCTTCAAAATGTTCTTTGGATAACTTATAGGAAAGAATTAATTTTTGAATTACGTTTAGAGAAGTATTGAATTACTTTGTGTCTATTTTTGGGAAAAAGTCTTCCAGATCTCTGGGGGCGCTGAAATGCTTGACAAAATATTGCTGTTTTACCGAAAGCCTAGTTTTTAACAGGATTTTGTAAGTTTCCCAGCTTATTATTAAAAAACCATTTTTAACTAGAGTTTTAGGAATTTTTTTGACTGGGAGTTTTTCTCTTATACTTCATAAAACGATCTGTTGCTCAAATTTTAGTACTTTTTAGACTCTAACAATTGATTCTCAACGCCGCCCGGTACCGCCTGGGGGCGCTGAGAAGTTACTGGGGGGCGTTAAGCAAAATTTAGGCGGAACTGGGGGTGTTAGCGTGAGTCCTTTGTTTTAATTAATGCGATAAAAAATTTTGTTAAAAAAAAAAAGGCCTTCTTATAACAAAATCAGGGTCTCTTTGAAAAAGGCGCTTGAGATACTAAACCAACATGACCGCCAAGTTTACGGGTTTAGTATGACAAAAGAAAATTTGAGGAGAGATGAAGCGCCCGTGCTCCCGTTTTCAAGCTCCCTTGGCGGCGTAGCGAAATGCTTGTTTACAGGTAATATATTAATCAGTGATTACTGATGACGATATTCTGTTATCGATTACTCTGAAATCCTTAAAATTTCGGAAAAGATTCTTGTCCACAGGCTCTTCATAGGGCTTCCTCCCTCAGTATTCTAAAATTTAAAAAAACCTTAAATTTCAACCATCGGATGTACGAGTAGTGGGTAGTGTGGTACCTAATTTTAAGTAGGGAAGGGGCAGTATTTTCCTCTTAGGGGGGCGCAGGCTTCAAAAAGGTTGAGAAATACTCCAAAATTTAGAGGATTCGGAACGTTTTCACTGGAAACCCAGAATATCAAAGTTTTATTTTTTTTTTTTACACAGAAGGCTGGTTACCAACCGGGCCAAATATTTTCATCAACGACCCAAAATATATCTAACTGGGCCAACGACTTGACAACTATCGTGCCCAACTCGGCCAACCTCTCGAAAGCCATAGTTACTAATTCGGCCAAAAACTGGTGCCCAAGTCGGCCATAATTAATACCGTCGATTTTGTAGTAGGATAACAATAAAAAAATCAAAATTAAAAATTTACTTCATATTTTATTGATCCTACAGTTGTATCGTTTTTATATTCGACTGTCAACCCGAACCTCTGAATTGCACGCCACCAAGCTTGAGTTAAATGAAACCTGCATCCCACTTGTCGGGCACACGGCCATGCCTTTTTTTAAGGCATTTTCGACCAAAATTGCCTTTCATTAAAAGCATTTTTCACAGTTTTTGTCTGAAAAACAACAGATTTATGGCATTTTGACCACAAATTGCCTTTTTTTTAAGGCATTTTGACTAAAATTGCATTTTTTAAGGCATTTTTGACCAAAATTGCCTTTTTTTTAAGGCATTTTCGACCAAAATGCCTTTCATTAAGAGCATTTTTCACAGTTTTGTCTTTTTGTCTGAAAAACAACTGATTTATGGCATTTTTGACCAAAAATTGACTTTTTTTAAGGCATTTTGACCAAAATTACCTATTTTAAGGCATTTTTGACCAAAATTACCTTTTTAAGGCATTTTTGACCAAAATTACATTTTAAGGCATTTTTGACCAAAATTACCTTTTTAAGGCATTTTTGACCAAAATTACATTTTTAAGGCATTTTCGACCAAAATTGCCTTTCATTAAAGGCATTTTTCACAGTTTTTGTCTTAAAAACAACAGATTTATGGCATTTTTGACCAAAAATTGACTTTTTTAAGGCATTTTTGACCAAAATTGCCTTTTTAACTTATAAGCCTCTTCTCGTTTACTGTTAATTAAACAAAAAACGAGTGGAATGTAATATTTCCGATAAATGTATCTTGAGGATCTGTTTAAAGTACGAAGGCGCAAACTGGAAAGTACCATCTAAAAACATGGTTAGTTTGTTGCAGTAGTAAAAACGACCAATTCTCCTCGCATTTGTTGATAATCAAGTATTGGCCCAGTTGGATCATTTTAGTGTTCATTGGCCCAGTTAGATACTTATGATTTTGATACAATGGCCCAGTTAGATACGTCCATCGGCGACATTTTATCAGGTAGAAAGGATTGGCCCAGTTGCAAAACTCCCACAGAAGCCCAAATTTTTCAGGATTTTCAGAAGTTTTCCTCCAATTTTCTTTCTAATAATCACCGTTTTTTTATAGGGTTTTTGGGAGTTTTCCTCAACTTTTTGACAGTAAAACCGGATTTTTCTGACTTTTTCTGAGGGGCTCTATTTTTACAGGCTTTTTTGGGAAAGAGTGGAAACACATCTAAAGACTTAATTCTTTATTTTATTCTTATTAATAAATATTATTCTTTATTAATATTTTTTTTTCTTTTTTTTCAGTCGCTCCGATGATCAAGGTTCCCAATCAGTTATTGGGATCTCCACTCGTGTTCCAACTTAAAAAAATGCCAAATTTAGCGTATTAGACCCAAAACCTAAATTTGGCATTTTTTTAAAGTTGTCCAAAAAGTGCATATGAATAGTGAAATCAACTTGAAATTTTGCGTAGATTACGAATTTTAAATCAAAAATATGGGATCTCTAAAAAATAACGAAGTTGGTGTCGCTCTTGGACGCCCTGTATACCATATTCAAAATTTGTTAATTGTAATCAATTTTTCGTCAAAAAGCAAAGGGGGTTTACTTTAAACTTTTTTTTTTTAGGACGAAAATTGCAGAAGTTATACGGGGTGGTCCATCTAGTTGGGACAAATTTATACCAAAAAAAAGTACTCGAAACGAAAAAATGACCTAAATAAAAGTTGCTTAAAATTGAGCGTAGAATCGATTAAAATCGTAAAAACATCGGATTCTTTTTAAAAAAACGAAATTGGCATCGCTCTGTGACATTCTGTATATCAAAACCAAAATCTACCAAATGTAGTTGATTTCCCGTCGATAACGGGGGTTTATATTAGGTGTACAAAATGAAACTCAGCCACAGGGTAAATTAGAATTTTGTAGATTTTAGCCAAGTTTCATTTTGTACACCTAGTAGTTCATTTTTTCAAATTTTGAACATTTTAGGCGATAAAGTCCATCAAAAGTTGACCTTCTCCGTGTAAGAAGGTTATTGAAGTATAACCTTTAAGAAGGTTAATTTTTAAAGTAAATCGTAAACCGTTACAGATATTGAAAAAATGCACTAAATAAAATCTGTTGGAAATTCAATTCTCTTTAATTTTTATTCTATTCATTTTTTCTCTAGGACGCACTGTTTTCAAGATAAATTTATTTAAAAAAAATTATTTTCCGAAAATGTGCATCCTAGAAAAAAATAATTAAGTACAAATAGAAAATTAAATTTCCTACAATTTTTATTTATTGGGTGTACAAAATGAAACTCAGCCACAGGGTAAATTTGAATTTTGTAGATTTTAGCCGAGTTTTGTACACCTAATATTTAACTTTTTTTGTAAGACTGCTTTGCCGTAAAGTTGCTGGTCCACTTTAGTTGGAACACCCTGTATTATTTCGAATAAACTAATTTCGTTTAAAAACACAAACTAATTTCGAATAAAGAGTGAAAAAATAAAACACTTTATTACACGCATGAATAAATAATTTATGGCTACAAGGGTCGGTGGTGATTCTAGACTATTAATGGCCTCTAGGGGCCAAAAGTTAAAAACTTGAAAATTAAAACTAAGCATTTTTTATTTAAAAAAAATAATAAAGAAAATAGGTTTTAACCTTATTTTCTGACTTCCTTTATAAACTAGAAGGGAGCAATAATTTAATAATTCTTGGAAGCCTTTCTTCGCCTCCGGCAAATAAAATAATTGAATTTCCTTTGTTTGTCCAAGTTAATGACATAATATTAGTTTTAGGGTAGGTAGGGATTTCTTTTCTTTTATTGTATAATCTTTTAAAAATAGGGGGGGGAGGGGATTTTTTGCGCGCGCGGTTATTTCGCGTTATGGGAGGAGTTGTTGTCTGAATCGTTAGGTTTCATTAAATTTAGGGTATGTTGAAGAAGGTGGGGTCAGAATATTGTCGGCAGTTTCTTGTGGAAAAGTGTGGCGCGGGAAAGGGGGTAGGTAATCGAGAGCTCTAATCACGTAGGAGCCTTCCCCCATTACCCCCAGCACTGCACGCTTCACATCACTTAGTTATATTGGCTTCTTATCAACCCTTTCTCCAGCCTCAATCGCTCTTTACGAGTCTTTTGAGCACGAGCCTGGTTGAAACAGATAAATTTAACGTTCGAAAATCTAATTTGTTCAACCTCTCACTTTTCGCGGAAACGGAATTTTGTTTATCTCGAGATTAAATCGGAATAAGCTCATTTTAAAAGATCCTTCGTGGGTCAGTGTTCAAGGACTCTTAGTTACACAAAATCATCATGAGTATCCCACATAAAAAAACCCCAACCTACCCCTCCTCCGTTGGCTAGGGGAAAAAGGGGGAAAACGCGGATTTTCCCGGTTTTTCGCTTGCATCTCCAAAACGGTACGTCGTAGCCAAAAAATATATAGGTTAAAAAAGAAAGCTGACTAAATTTTCTATAAATTGGTTAAATAAAAATTTTTTCACAACCAACGGCGCCTGAGATGCAAGGAGGCGAAATGTAGTGAAAACGAAAATATTTGATTTTGAGGCGATGGAGCGTAACTTTTCGCGGTTTTTCGCTTTTATCTCCAAAACGGTACGTCGTAGCTAAAAATATATAATATAAAAAACAAAGCTGACTAAATTTCCTAAAAATTTGATTCAATAAAATATTTGTACGACCAACGGCGCCCGAGATACAAGGCGGCGAAAAACAGTGCGAAAAAAAAAACGAAAATATTTGATTTTGGGGCGATGGAGCGTGACTTTTCCCGGTTATTCGCTTGTATCTCCGAAATGGTACGTCATAGGTAAAAAATACATAAGTTAAGAAAGAAAGATGACTAAATTTTCTATAAATTTCAATAAATAAAATTATTTGTGCGACCAACGGCGCCCGAGATACAAGGCGGCGAAAAACAGTGTAAAATAACGAAAAATGTACTAAGTAAAAAAGAAAGCTGGTCCATATTTTAAAAAAAATACATTTTTTTGCCTTTTCGATGTTTAGATTGACTGGACTATTATTCCTTCCCGTTGTACTTATCGATATGTTCATAAATCAAAAACGAGTAATAATATTGTCAAAAATATTTTGTGAAAATTTCAAAAATTCCATATTTTGAAGATTTATATAAAGTATTTGAAGAACGAAAGCAACTTCGTTATTTATATGAGAACCCCCATTTTTTATTTAATATTCGTTATCTACGCAAAATTCCAAGTTGATTCGACTATTCATATGACCGAACAACTTTTAAAAATGCCTTTAGCGTAGATCTTCAATAGTTTAAAAAATAAAAGGGATGATCCCTTATGAGAACACCGTGTACAGTGGATTTACCTACGAGGGTTAGTGATGAAGGACTCTGACTCACATCACGAATACCAATCAAATAATTATTATGAAATCGCGATATTTCCCCTCTAAAAAATGAAGAGAGCAATCAGAAATAATAAAACTTATTTTTGTAAGAGGAAAAAGAGAGAATACCGTGACTCCTATAAGCGTGTAGAAGTTAATATTCTGGGGGGTAAAACGGTCGACATTTAAAATGACAAAACGCTTTGTTTTGTTGAAAAATAACAGGCGTGGAAAGGGAGGTTTTTTACATAATAGATAAATATACGTTGGTAGGGAAAAAAGGGAGGTTTCTGCGGCATATTCATGGACATGAATACTGAAAAATATTAACCCACTCTCTTAAACCAACTCATTTGAATAGAGCGGCTAATGTCCTCTGTCACTTAAACGCTCCGATAAAATCCCCTACATTTTTAACTTCTTCAACAATAAAAAATGTTATTGTGATACCCTCCATGTGAAGGTGTCTGGAAAGTGTGAATTCTTCCAATTTTTCGAGGATGAGTTCATCGTTAACCTTCGAGGGTCAGTGATGAAGGACTCTGACTCACATCACGAATACCAATCAAATAATTATTATGTGGTGAATTCTCTCGACACTGTCTCTTGTGCCGGCTGTCCGTCGTGGAACTCTTCACGACCGCAATTTTCATCCGATTTGCGTTATTTGCACTAGGGCTACCATTGGTCAAATTTTTCTCAAATACTCCTTATAATAAATAGATTCTATTGGAAAAAAAAATTCAATTTTTTTTATATTAGGTAGAATTTTTGCAGCTTACGCCTTTTCCGTGTGGTCTGGCTTGGTGAAGACTTTCATTTTTTTCTACCTTGACACCATAAATTTCTTTTTAGGCACGAAAAACGGGAGAACACCGTTCAACATAATTTTCATTGTAAAGCAGTTGAACATAAAAAAATCTGTAGTTCACCATAATGCGTTTCGGCATGATGCAATTGAACATAAAGATCTCAAAAGTTCAAAAATTTTGAGCATAATGCATTTCAACATAAAGCGTTTTGCCAAAAACGACTTTTTTAAGTCGACATAAAAACGTGCTAGTCACCATATCGCTTCTCACCATAAAAGCCTCTCTTTAAACATGTTGCTTCGCCATAAATCTGTTTCTGTCGTTTGGGCATAAAACATCTCACCATAAACTAGGGACAGCGAAAGAGCAAGCCTATTTTTGCCGTTTGAAACGCGATTATGGTGAATCAACAAAAACCGTAAAATTTGTCAGCTTACCATAATGCAATTCAACATAAAGCATCTCACCATAAACTAGGGACAGCGAAAGAACAAGCATATTTTTGCCGTTTAAAACGCGATTATGGTGAATCAACAAAAACCGTAAAATTTGTCAGTTCACCATAATGCAATTCAACATAAAGCATCTCACCATGAACTAGGGACAGCGAAAGAGCAAGCATATTTTGCCGTTTAAAACGCGATTATGGTGAATCAACAAAAACCTTAAAATTTGTCAGTTCACCATAATGCAATTCAACATAAAGCATCTCACCATAAACTAGGGACAGCGAAAGAGCAAGCATATTTTTGCCGTTTAAAACGCGATTATGGTGAATCAACAAAAACCGTAAAATTTTTTCAGTTCACCATAATGCAATTCAACATAAAGCATCTCACCATAAACTAGGGAATGCAAGCATGCAGCCAATGGGATCAGCTCGTTTTATGACACAATGGGGTTAAATTTTTTTCTCTCGCGAGGAACAGCTCGTTTTATGACTCAAGGAGATTAATTTTTTCCCTCTCGCGAGGATGGTCGAATTGCATTATATTGAACTGTGAAGCTTTTTGTCGTTTCGCCATAATTGCATTAACGGCGAAAATAGACTTGTCGACATAATGCGGTTAGCCATAGTGCATTTGGCCATAAAATAACAGAAATCGCGAGTTACCGTTTACCATAAAAAAATCTGCAACTCAACATAATAGTCGAAAACGTTCACCATAATGATTTGAACATAATACACCATTAAGAAGAGATTTAACACTTGTCGTTTCGACATAAAATTGGTCGTTACAACATATCGCACTTGAACATAAAGGAAACTTTAATATTAAAGAATTTGTCGATTCACCATAAAACTCTGTCGTTTGGGCAAAAAACATCTCACCATAAACTAGGGAGAGCCAAAGAGCACACCTACTTTCGCGATTATGGCGAAACGACAAAAACCTTAAAACTTGACAGTTCACCATAATGCAATTCGCACATCCTCGCTAGAGAAAAAAAAGTAACCCCCTTGTGTCATAAAACGAGCTGATCTCATTGGCTGCCTTCTTGCTTTTCCTTATGGTGAGATACTTTATGTTGAATTGCATTATGGTGAACTGTCAAGTTTTAAGGTTTTTGTCGTTTTGCCATAATTGCGTCTTAAACGGAGAAAATAGGCTTGCTCTTATGCTGTCACTGGTTTATGGTGAGATTTATTATGCTCAAACGGCAGTAACAGCTTTATGGCGAAACGAAAAGTTCTTTAAAATGAAAGTTTCCCTTATGTTCAACTGAATTATGTTGAAACGACAATTTTTATGTCGACACTTAATTCTCTTCTTTATTGTGAGATATATAATGTTCAACGCGATTATGGCGAATCAACAAAAACCATCAATTTTTTCAGTTTACCATAATGCAATTCAACGTAAAGCATCTCACCATAAACTAGGGGAAGCAAGCATGCAGCCAATGGGATCAGCTCGTTTTATGACACATGGGGGTTAATTTTTTTCTCTCGTGAGGATGTACAAATTGCATTATGGTGAACTGTCAAGTTTTTTATCGTTTCGCTATAATCGCGTTTTAAACGGCGAAAACAGGCTTTGGCCCTTGCTTATGGTGAGATTTATTATGCTCAAACGACAAAACAGTTATATGGCGAAACGAAAAGTTTTTTTAAAATGAAAGTTTCCCTTATGTTCAACTGAATTATGCTGAAACGAAAAATTTTATGTCAAAACGACACTTAAATCTCATCTTTATTGTGAGATTTATAATGTTCAATTGCATTTTGGTGAACGTTTTCGACTATTTTCTTTATGTTGAGTTGCAGATTTTTTATGGTGAACGGTAACTCGCGATTTCTGCTATTTTATGGTCAAATGCATTATGGTGAACATTTCCGACTATTTCCTTATGTTGAGTTGCAGATTTTTTATGGTGAACGTTAACTCGCGATTTCTGCTATTTTATGGTCAAATGCATTATGGTGAACATTTCCGACTATTTCCTTACGTTGAGTTGCAGATTTTTATGGTGAACGGTAACTCGCGATTTCTGCTATTTTATGGTCAAATGCATTATGGAGAACATTTCCGACTATTTCCTTATGTTGAGTTGCAGATTTTTTATGGTGAACGGTAACTCGCGATTTCTGCTATTTTATGGTCAAATGCATTATGGAGAACATTTCCGACTACATATTTCCTTATGTTGAGTTGCTGATTTTTTATGGTGAACGGTAACTCGCGATTTCTGCTATTTTATGGTCAAATGCATTATGGAGAACATTTCCGACTATTTCCTTACGTTGAGTTGCAGATTTTTTATGGTGAACGGTAACTCGCGATTTCTGCTATTTTATGGTCAAATGCATTATGGAGAACATTTCCGACTATTTCCTTATGTTGAGTTGCAGATTTTTTAAGGTGAACGGTAACTCGCGATTTCTGCTATTTTATGGTCAAATGCATTATGGTGAACGGTAACTCGCGATTTCTGCTATTTTATGGTCAAATACATTATGGAGAACATTTCCGACTATTTCCTTATGTTGAGTTGCAGATTTTTTATGGTGAACGGTAACTCGCGATTTCTGCTATTTTATGGTCAAATGCATTATGGTGAACATTTCCGACTATTTCCTTATGTTGAGTTGCAGATTTTTTATGGTGAACGGTAACTCGCGATTTCTGCTATTTTATGGTCAAATGCATTATGGTGAACATTTCCGACTATTTCCTTATGTTGAGTTGCAGATTTTTTATGGTGAACGGTAACTCGCGATTTCTGCTATTTTATGGTCAAATGCATTATGTCGACACGTATACACTCCGAAAAACTATTACTTTATCCTCTTTTAAGGAAGTACCCGACGGTGCCAACTCACCAGACTAGTATTTTTTTTTTTATTTACAAAGATTGACTTGGTATTAGCATACAGAGCGTACAATAAACAACATCAGCACTCCGGGACAAAGCCCTTTAAGTGAATTTTAAATAAAGAAGGCTGTGTCCAAGAAGGGCGGCTCGAAGGGACTTAAACAGAGTGAAAGCTCTTTGGAATTCTGCCCGTACTTGTATGGAAAGGGTTTTACTCCAGATAAAATAAAAAGCCACCTTTTTTTTACTGAAAAATAAATTAATTATTTAAATTTACATAATTATAGTATATAAAAAAAATAAATTACAATAACGCTTAGCCTCGTTATAAAACCACTGCTTGAAAACCAATTATCAAGTGCAAAAGCAATTAACATGCCATTCAATTAATTTCAAGTTGCGAATTTACCGAGAAAATATTAATGCCCGATTGTCAACCCTGGGGGAGGAGGAGGAATATTTTGACGTCGAAATACAAAAGTGTACGGCAATTATTTTTCGATTGCGGGCGGGTGGGATACGAAAGTAAAGTTAATTGGAAAGAAGAGTCCCTACCATCTCCCCCCCCCCCCTTCCACCATTACGTCCTCGCAGGTAATTGAATGTGTTCTCCAGAGAAATCGTTCAATTGTGTACATATGACCCCGGCGAACATGTTTGCATTTTTTATAACTTCACCTCTATTATATTATAAAACGAACTTTTTTTCTTTATTTATCCTCAGGAGTTTAATTTATAAAGTTTCAATTTAAAAATTAGAAAAAAAGTTGTTATGTACATAAATTATAAATAAAGTCGGTGTTAAATATTGACATTGTCTTTTCCTCATTTTATTTTATTTATTTTTTTTTAAACGCGAGAATTCACCGACCTCAATCCCAATTAGTCGATCTCATGACAGATCTTGAGTTATACGGACGACTTCGGTTAAAGTATCGGTTAAAGTAACAATCGGTTATAGTAAAAATGCTGGTTCCCGGCTTATTATTTCTTCATTTATTCGGTTGAAGTGAAAATACTCGTAAGTCAAACTTCTGAATATGATTCCCACTTCTGATTTCGGTTATCCCACTTTTGATCTCGGTCATCCCAAATCTGATATCGGTTATTCCATTTTGATTTCGCAAAAATACCGGTGGAGCGGATATTAACTCATTTCTGATATCACGGTTATCCCACTTCTGATATTACGGTTATCCCACTTCTGACATCGGTTATCCCACTTCTGACATCGGTCATCCCATTTTTGATCTCGGTCATCCCAAATCTGATATCGGTTATTCCATTTTCGATTTCGCAAAATTACCGGTGGAGCGGATATTAACTCATTTCTGATATTACGGTTATCACACTTCTGATATTACGGTTATCCCACTTCTGATTTCGGTTATCCCACTTCTGACATGGGTTATCCCACTTTTGATCTCGGTCATCCCAAATTTTATATCGGTTATTCCATTTTTGATTTCGCAAAATTACCGATAGGGCGGAAATTAACTCATTTCTGATATTACGGTTATCCCACTTCTGATATTACGGTTATCCCACTTCTGATATTACGGTTATCACACTTCTGATATTACGGTTATCCCACTTCTGATTTCGGTTATCCCACTTCTGACATGGGTTATCCCACTTTTGATCTCGGTCATCCCAAATTTTATATCGGTTATTCCATTTTTGATTTCGCAAAATTACCGATAGGGCGGAAATTAACTCATTTCTGATATTACGGTTATCCCACTTCTGATATTACGGTTATCCCACTTCTGATATTACGGTTATCCCACTTCTGATATTACGGTTATCCCACTTCTGATTTCAGTTATCCAACTTCTGATATCGGTTATCCCACTTTTGATCTCGGTCATCCCAATTCTGATATCGGTTATTCCATTTTTGATTTCGCAAAAATACCGGTGGAGCGGATATTAACTCATTTCTGATATCACGGTTATCCCACTTCTGATATTACGGTTATCCCACTTCTGACATCGGTTATCCCACTTCTGACATCGGTCATCCCACTTTTGATCTCGGTCATCCCAAATCTGATATCGGTTATTCCATTTTCGATTTCGCAAAATTACCGGTGGAGCGGATATTAACTCATTTCTGATATTACGGTTATCACACTTCTGATATTACGGTTATCCCACTTCTGACATCGGTTATCCCACTTCTGACATCGGTCATCCCACTTTTGATCTCGGTCATCCCAAATCTGATATCGGTTATTCCATTTTCGATTTCGCAAAATTACCGGTGGAGCGGATATTAACTAATTTCTGGTATTACGGTTATCCCACTTCTGTTATTACTGTTATCCCACTTCTGTTATTACGGTTATCCCACTTTTGATTTCGGTTATCCCATTTCTGATATCGGTTATCCCACTTCTGATATCGGTTATCCCACTTTTGATCTCGGTCATCCCAAATTTTATATCGGTTATTCCATTTTTGATTTCGCAAAATTACCGATAGGGCGGAAATTAACTCATTTCTGATATTACGGTTATCCCACTTCTGATATTACGGTTATCCCACTTCTGATATTACGGTTATCACACTTCTGATATTACGGTTATCCCACTTCTGATTTCAGTTATCCCACTTCTGATATCGGTTATCCCACTTTTGATCTCGTTCATCCCAATTCTGATATCGGTTATTCCATTTTTGATTTCGCAAAAATACCGGTGGAGCGGATATTAACTCATTTCTGATATTCACGGTTATCCCACTTCTGATATTACGGTTATCCCACTTCTGACATCGGTTATCCCACTTCTGACATCGGTTATCCCACTTCTGACATCGGTCATCCCACTTTTGATCTCGGTCATCCCAAATCTGATATTGGTTATTCCATTTTTGATTTCGCAAAATTACCGGTGGGGCGGATATTAACTTATTTCTGATATTACGGTTATCCCACTTCTGATATTACGGTTATCCCACTTCTGATTTCAGTTATCCCACTTCTGACATCGGTTATCCCACGTTTGATCTCGCTCATCCCAATTCTGATATCGGTTATTCCATTTTTGATTTCGCAAAATTACCGGTGGAGCGGATATTAACTAATTTCTGGTATTACGGTTATCCCACTTCTGTTATTACTGTTATCCCACTTCTGTTATTACGGTTATCCCACTTTTGATTTCGGTTATCCCATTTCTGATATCGGTTATCCCACTTCTGATATCGGTTATCCCACTTTTGATCTCGTTCATCCCAATTCTGATATCGGTTATTCCATTTTTGATTTCGCAAAAATACCGGTGGAGCGGATATTAACTCATTTCTGATATTCACGGTTATCCCACTTCTGATATTACGGTTATCCCTCTTCTGACATCGGTTATCCCACTTTTGATCTCGGTCATCCCAAATCTGATATCGGTTATTCCATTTTTGATTTCGCAAAATTACCGGTGGGGCGGATATTAACTTATTTCTGATATTACGGTTATCCCACTTCTGATATTACGGTTATCCCACTTCTGATTTCAGTTATCCCACTTCTGACATCGGTTATCCCACTCCGGAAATAAGTAAAACTTCTGATGTCAGATTCCCACTCATGATTTCGGTTATTTCATTTTGATTTCCAAAAATAACCAATGGAGCATATATTATCCCACTTATGATATCGCGGTTATCACACTTCTGATATCGGTTATCCCACTTCTTATATCGGTCATCCCGATTCCGAAATCTACTTTTGATTTCGAAAAATTATTGGTGCAGCTTATATTATCCCACTTCTGATATCGGCTATCACACTTATCATTTCTGTTATCTTACTTCTGATATCGGTCATCCCACTTCTGACATCAGCTATGCCGCTTTCGAAATTCTTTATACAGGGTGTCCGGAAACACATGGCAAGCGTCTGGTAGAGCGTTAAAAAGTGGTTTTACGAAAAAAAGTTAAATATAAACCCCCTTAATTTAAATCAAAGAATTTGATGGTGTAGTTTAAAATCCGTCTGGATATACAGGGTGTCCCAGACACAACCTAACTTCGTTTTTTCAAATGATAACCCCTATTTTTTATTTCAGATTCGTAATCTACGCAAAATTTCAAGTAGATTTGAGTACTCATATGACGATTTTAGACAACTTTTAAAAAATGTCAAAATTTAGCGTTTTTTGCGCTAAAATCCGTTAAAATTGACCTAGGAGACTCGTTTTTTTTTTAATTCCACTTATTTTTTCCCGAAGAATCCAACTGTCTCAAATTTGAGCATCTTCGCATTCTGCATCACGAGATTTCGTCGCTAATGGCCTTTTTTCAAGTTAGAACCCAAATTTTTAGTTCAGAAATGAAAATTAGCACTTGTTGAAAGGAATTTTTCTTTCGGACCACAAATTTTGAAAGAGCTACAGCGTCTTTTGTGTTTATGCATCAAAAATTAAAATTCCGTCAACAAATCGCTAATTTCCATTTTTGAAGTATGGAATTTGCAGTTAAACTTGAAAAAAGGCCATTAGCGACGAAATCTCGTGATGCAGAATGCGAAGATGCTCAAATTTGAGACAGTTGGATTCTTCGGGAAAAAATAAGTGGAATTAAAAAAAAAACGAGTCTCCTAGGTCAATTTTAACGGATTTTAGCGCAAAAAAACGCTAAATTTTGACATTTTTTAAAAGTTGTCTAAAATCGTCATATGAGTACTCAAATCTACTTGAAATTTTGCGTAGATTACGAATCTGAAATAAAAAATAAGGGTTCTCATTTGAAATAACGAAGTTAGGTTGTGTCTGGGACACCCTGTATATCCAGACGGATTTTAAACTACACCATCAAATTCTTTGATTTAAATTAAGGGGGTTTACATTTAACTTTTTTTCGTAAAACCACTTTTTAACGCTCTACCAGACGCTTGCCATGTGTTTCCGGACACCCTGTATACTCCAATTTTGATTTTTAAAAAAATACCTGCGGATCCTTCATTGTCACACTTCCAATATTGCGGTTATCACACTTCTGATATCGGTTATCACTGTCATTATTAAAGGTTTCTGAAGCTTGGACAGTTCAATTGAGGTGCTCCGGGTACGAAGGGCGAACTCAACATCGGACAAAATTTTTTTTTTATTTTCAGATTCTAGACCTCTTGGTGAATACACCCATATAATTTTTATGTTGAGTTCGCCCTTTTTCCCCCTTTAAATACGTAAAAACCGATATGCGGCAAAGCTCTAACTGTGATATCCGAGCGGGTACGAAGGGCGAACTCCACATCCCAGTCCATAACCCCCACTCCTTTTCCCATTCCAGGGCATGACTTTTCTGTTGAGTTCGCCCGTAACATAGAACTTTAAAATGCGAATATCTCGAAACTACGTTTTGTTGAGTTCGCCCTTTGTACCCGGAGCGTCTCAATTAAAAAATTGATCAAAAAAAAAGTTTAGTGTCTTTTCAATAGGTATAAATCTTGCTATAGAGGGGTTTTACGTACAAGTTAGTAAAGTCGAGTAGTTAACTTTAGAGGGACTGAGATAAACCCCTCTACGTTCTCCCCTCTCGACGGTCCCTTCCTAAAGCGTGTAATTATTGGGTCCGGTGACCCGTAGACTTGTCGGACAATGCCAGATAAGCCGCCTCTAACAAGTTGTACCATACAAAGGTACGCGGGGGCCGCTGTGGTTATAGCCTATCTCGCTCTGTCACAGACATCCCCTTTTCACCGACCACTATTGAAAGAGGATCATATATCTTAAAGACTCCCAAGAGAGATGGGAGAAGCAAAAAAATTGGATATTTCTGGTTATTGGCTTTTTCCTTTCACATTTTACCTTCCCCCATCACTTTCAGTTTTTTAAACCCCTTTTTAACTTCCTCAAGAAGTTACTGTGATACCCTCCGACCCCCTGTTACTAGAAAAGGGTCTTCCAGACCCCGTAGGATAAATCTGATAAGTGATCTTTGCCGATCCTGACTTTGTCTGTGGTGCCGGCCGTCCGGCCGTCCGTCGCCACTTTTTCCGGAACACTTCACGGCCGCAATTTTCATCCGATCTTCACCAAATTTATACACAAGCTTCCTTTCACAGAAATCTTGAAAATGACGAGAGCTTTTTTCGAAATTTTTCAAAATGGCGGAGATATGACTGTTCAAAGATTTAAAATGAGCGCTGTGGGCGTACTGTTGGTCCGATCTTCACCAAATTTTCACTAAACATTCCTTGAATTATTTAAAAATTTTCCATGTTTTTAAAATTTTAATTTTCCAAAATTTTTTTTACTTAATAATTTTTCTAGGCAGAAATGTGAGTCACTTCGCCGGCTCGAGGGCGGCCTCTCTTTGGCTAACCGTACTGAATTTCTACCTTGATATAAAATTTTCAAAATAATTTTTTTTTTTTTTTTTTTTTAACTTCCTCAAGAATTTTTTTAACGGAAAATAAAATGGCGATTTATTAGGTACTTAATTTTTATTTTTTTTTTTTCAAAAAACAGAAAACGAACAACAAAAAATACCTAAAATTTCTAACTTCCTCAAGACTTACTGCGATACCCACCAAATTTATTTCACAACTTTTACAAAAATTTAGTTCTCCTACTTAATACTTCCTCCTCCTGTATCCTTGAGGAAGTTATCGTTGGAAGCTCTTCAAACCGGAACTTTTATACATCGGAATCATCTTTTTTTTTTTGTCCTTTGAATCTCCGACCGAAAATTTTATAAGTTTTCAACAATTTATGAAAATCGAAATAGTAACGCCACTCGGAGAGACATTAAAGGAACAGATAACTATCAAGAGGGGAAGTTTAAGTCCGACCGTTTATCTAAATCCGGTCACTTCCTCACAGTATAAATCCTCCACCCTAATGAATTTTCCTTTAAAATTCAATTAAATTTTAACGGATAATACAATATAAATTTAGGGTTGTTGCTGGAAGGTTCCATGCCGTTGCAGGTTTAATAGTGGGATAACCGATATCAGAAGTGTGATGAAACCGATATCAGAAGTGGGATAACCGCGATATCAGAAGTGGGATAAGCGCGATATCAGAAGTGGGATAACCACGATATCAGAAGTGGGATAACCACGATATCAGAAGTGGGATAACCACGATATCAGAAGTGGGATAATATAAGCTCCACCGGTAATTTTGCGAAATCAAAAGTGGGATAACGGATTTCGTAAGCGGGATAACCGACATCAGAAGTGGGTTAATATAGGCTCCGTTGGTAATTTTTCGAAATCAAAAATGGAATAACGGATCTGGGAAACGGGTTAACCGATATCTGAAGTGGGATAACCGATATCAGAAGTGGGATAATATAAGCTCCATTGGTAGTTTTTGGAAATCAAATTGGAATAACCGATATCAGAAACGGGATAACTGATATCTGAAGAGGGATAACCAATATAAGAAGTGGGATAACCAATACCGTAAGTGGGAAAAACAATATCAGAAGTGTGATAACCAATATCAGAAGTGGGATAATTCAAGCACCATAGCTAGTTTTTGTAAATCAAATTGGAATAACGGATATCAGAATTGTGATAACCTCGATATCAGAAGTGGGATAACATAAGCTCCATTGGTAATTTTTGGAAATCAAAATGAAATAACCGATATCAGAAGTGGGATAACCAATTTCAGAAGTGTGATAAACGCGATATCAGAAGTGGGATAATTCAAGCTCCATTGGTAATTATTGGAAACCAAAATGAAATAACCGACATCAGAAGTGGGATAAACGAAATCAGAATAGGGATGATCTAGATCAAAAGTGGGATACCCGACATCAGAAGTGGGATAAACGAAATCAGAATAGGGATGATCTAGATCAAAAGTGGGATACCCGACATCAGAAGTGGGATAAACGAAATCAGAAGTTGGAATCTGATTCAGAACCTTTACTTATTTTCACTTCAACCGAATAAACGAAGAAATATGAACCGGCATTTTTACTATATGCGATTGTTACTTAAGAAACCTTTAATAATGACATAAAAGAGTCGGCATAAGTCAGGATAACAGTAAAAACAGTGTTGCCAATAACCAGTCTTGCCAATACCCAATAAATCCCTATCTGATCAGCTTAAGAAACCATTAATAATGACATAAAAGAGTCGGCATAAGTCAGGATAACAGTAAAAACAGTGTTGCCAATAACCAGTCTTGCCAATACCCAATAAACCCCTATCTGATCAGCTTAAGAAACCATTAAAAATGACATAAAAGAGTCGTCATAAGTCAGGATAACAGTAAAACAGTGTTGCCAATAACCAGTCTTGCCAATACCCAATGAATCCCTATCTGATCAGCTTAAGAAACCTTTAATAATGACATAAAAGAGTCGGCATAAGTCAGGATAACAGTAAAAACAGTGTTGCCAATAACCAGTCTTGCCGATACCCAATAAATCCCTATCTGTTACACTTCCTGACTCCTAGATCAAGAAGGTCTAAAACAAATTATTTTTTATTTTCAGATCAAAATACCAAGTGAGGGAAAATCGGTCCAACTACAAAGTCTTCATGTGGCTCGTCATCCGATCCTTCAGCTCTTCTGATATTGGCACTTATAATTGTGTCTCGACCAATTCCCTGGGCAAAGCAGAAGGGACTCTAAGACTGTATGGTACGTAATTTATCATTTTTTAATCTTTAAAGTGCAGTCAATCTAGACCTAAAAATATGGTATTTTGTTTTTTGACGGAGTTGTATAGGGGAGGGTGCCATGAGTATGCCACATAAAAACCCCAACCGTTGGCTAGGGGAAAAACGCGGATTTTCCCGGTTTTTCGCTTTTATCTCCAAAACGGTACGTCGTAGCCAAAAAATATATAAGTTAAAAAAGAAAGCTGACTAAATTTTCTAAAACTTTTGTTAAATAAATTTTTTTTTACAACCAACGGCGCCTGAGATGCAAGGAGGCGAAATGCAGTGTAAACAAAAATTTTCGACCTTGGGGCGATGGAGCGTAACTTTTCGCGGTTTTTCGCTTTTATCTCCAAAACGGTACGTCGTAGCTAAAAAATTTATAATATAAAAAACCCAGCTGACTAAATTTCCTATAAATTTGGTTCAATAGAATTATTTGTACGACCAACGGCGCCCGAGATACAAGGCGGCGAAAAACAGTGCGAAAAAAACGAAAATATTTTGGGGCGATGGAGCGTGACTTTTCCCGGTTTTTTGCTTGTATCTCCAAAACGGTGCGTCGTAGCTAAAAAATACATAAGTTAAGAAAGAAAGCTGACTAAATTTCCTATAAATTTGAATAAATAAAATTATTTTTGGGACCAACGGCGCCCGTGATACAAGGCGGCGAAAAACAGTGCAAAATAACGAAAAATGTACTAAATAAAAAAGAATGCTGGTCCATAGAAAAAAATACCTCAGTTTTTTTTGTTTTTTTTTTGCCTTTTCGATGTTTAGATTGACTGGACTATTATTCCTTCCCGTTTTATTTATCGATATGCTCATAAATAAAAAACGAGTAATAATATTGAAATTTCAAAAATATTTTTGTGAAAATTTCAAAAATTACATATCTTGGAGGTTTATAGAAAGTCATAAAAATAATTTACAGCTAAGTTTTTTCATTTGTTTATTTATTTATTTATTTATTTTTTTTGTAAAAATTTACCAATGTTTTTTGGAAATTTCCTTTTTTTATAATATTTTACTTTTATATTACTTTTTTAATGATGTAAAAAATATGCAAATTTATTCAAAATTTCTTTATACTTTTTTCGAATTTTGACCATTTTATGAGTATAGAATAAATATTAATTTGAATATATTCATAAACAATAAAATGGAAAGACCTTCGGATTATAAGTTTTGAAGAAAAATTCTTTAAAAATTAGCAATAAACATCGTGAGGAAAGTTTTTTCTCCTGTCCTAAAAATGTTAAATAATATTTAAGGGAAAAAAAGGTTTTATTTTTATTAAGGGAAAGATTATAAAGATTAATCACTTTTATTACTTGTTGGTGGGAGGTCCTTTTTCCCTCTATTACATAATTATCACACACACTGTTCACCTTAAATTACTTTTTTTTTTTCCTCCTGTTATCTCCCTTTTCTCCACTCATAAATCCAAGTCCTGGTGGTTTTTCATTATGAACTCTCCCCTACCTTTGCCCAAGGATAATGAAAATAAACCGTCTGTTTCTGCTTTCCTTATATATTTCCTTCCCCCTCCTATCACTGCCAAAAAAAAATTTTCTTCAAGTTTTTTTCTGGATCTTTTTGTTCATATGTCAAATATAAGAGGGAAATTGTCATGTGGATAAGACGAAATATTTAATTTAAATTTCTTAAAGAGATGATATTGGATTACCCTTCGTGTACCGTTTTTTAAAGAGGTTCTTCTAGACCCCACTTCTGATATCGGTTATTCCACTTCTGATATCGCTTATCCTACTTCTGATATCGCTTATCCTATTTCTGATATCAGTTGTCCCTCATCTGGTATCGGTTGTTCCACTTCTGATAACGGTTGTCCCACTTCTGATGACGATTATGACACTTCTGATATCGTTTCTCCCACTTCTGATATCAGATATCCCACTTCTGATATCGTTTATTCCACTTCTGATATCGGTTATCCCACACAGCTTTTTGAAGAGGTTTTTCTAGACCCCAATAGGAAGATTGGTTGATATTTACTAACCACCACTTCTGATATAGGTTGTTCGACTTCTGATATCGATTATCCCTCTTCTGATATCGGTTATCCCACTTCTGATATCGGTTGTCCCACTTCTGATATCGGTTATCCCACTTCTGATATAGCTTATCCCACTTCTGATATCGCTTATCCCACTTTTGATATCAGATATCCCACTTCTGATATCGGTTATCCCACACAATTTTTTAAAGAGGTTCTTCTTGACCCCAATAGGAAGATTGGTTAATATTTACTAACCATCACTTCTGATATCGGTTGTCCGACTTCTGATATAGATTATCCCTCTTCTGATATCGGTTATCCCACTTCTGATATCGGTTATCCCACTTCTGATATCGGTTATCCCACTTCTGATATCGATTATCCCACTTCTGATATAGCTTATCCCACTTCTGATATAGCTTATCCCACTTCTGATATCGCTTATCCCACTTCTGATATCGCTTATCCCACTTTTGATATCAGATATCCCACTTCTGATATCGGTTATTCCACTTCTGATATCGGTTATCCCACACCATTTCTTAAAGAGGTTCTTCTAGACCCCAATAGGAAGATTGGTTGATATTTACTAACCACCACTTCTGATATCGGTTGTCCGACTTCTGATATCGCTTATCCCACTTCTGATATCGCTTGTCCTATTTCTGATATCAGCTGTCCCTCTTCTGATATCGGTTGTTCCACTTCTGATAACGGTTGTCCCACTTCTGACATCGATTATGACCCTTCTGATATCGTTTATCCCACTTCTTATATCGGTTATCCCACACCGTTTTTTAAAGAGGTTCTTCTAGAACCTATTACTGTTATCCCACTTCTGGTATCGCTTATCCCATTTCTGATATTAGTTGTCCCTCTTCTGATATCAGTTGTCCCTCTTCTGTTATCAGTTGTCCCTCTTCTGATATCGATTATGACACTTCTGATATCGTTTATCCCATTTCTGATATCGTTTATCCCTTTTCTGATATCAGTTATCCCACTTCTGATATTGGAAAAAATATTACCTTTCCCTACTTTGAGGAAGTTCCCGTAGGGGCCTGCTCCAGACTTCTCTAAAGTACGAAGAAATTTAGGCTTTTCTCGCCCGATCCGTATTGGTGGGAATTTTGAGGGAAAGAAAAATATATTTTTCGCTTATTTTGAGAAATCGTGGTAGCTCCAGACTGTATTTTTAAAATTTTTATTGATCTTTTACCCTTATTTTCAGAAATAAAACTTCCTTTAACCCATGATCCGGCCGAAGATAACCAGGCCGCCTTTTTGGGAGGTGAGTTTTATAATTCCCTCATCTCTTTTTTTTTTTTCTATCTCGCCATTTTTTAATCCACTTTTTTTTCCCTCAACATCCCAAAAAGCTCATTGCACTGGGGATTTCCAATAGATTTAATATGAAAAGGGTTTCTCCGAAGGGTTAGGAAAAACGTAATATTTAATATAATGTGAAACTCGGCCGTGCTGAAATCTGTTGAGGAATTCGGTGCTTTCTTTAATATTCGCCCTCCGCCCATTTCCATCATCCCCCCGCGTCTTTTCCAGTCTTCTTTTCATTTTAACATCTTTGCCCTTCTTTTACTTCAAGCTTGAAAATCTTGGTCTGCTATCGGTAATTTGATAATGAAATACTTTTGAAATTCTTTTTAACAATCGAGTAAAAGAAAAATCCATCATAATCTTCCAATATCGATGAAAAAACTTTTATAAGCTATATTTATCGCAAATTTCTTAAATATTTTGTTTATTTTTATATTTTTTAAAAAGGGGTAAAAAACATTTTATTTTTATATTTATTACTCATCACCATTTCTGATATCGGTTGTCCCACTTTTTATATCGTTTATCCCACTCTGACATCGGTTATCCCACTTCTGATATCGGTTGTCCAACTTCTGATATCCGTTCTCCCACTTCTGATATCGGTTATCCCACTTCTGATATCGGTTATCCCACTTCTGATATCGGTTATCCCACTTCTGATATCCGTTATTCCCCTTCTGATATCCGTTATACCACTTCTGATATCCGTTATCCTACTTCTGATATCGGTTATCCCACTTCTGATATTCGTTATTCCACTTCTGATATCGGTTGTCTCACTTCTGATATCCGTTATCCCACTTCTTATATCGGTTATCCCACTTCTGATATCGGTTATTCCACTTCTGATATCGGTTATTCCACTTCTTATATCGTTTATTTCCCTTCTGATATCGGTTATTTCACCTATGATATCGTTTATCCCACTTCTGATATCGCTTATCCCTCTTCTGATATCGTTTATCCCACTTCTGATGTCGTCTATCCCACTTCTGATATCGGTTATCCCACTTCTGATATCGGTTATCCCACTTCTGATATCGGTTATCCCACTTCTGATATCCGTTATCCCACTTCTGATATCGGTTATCCCACTTCTGATATCGGTTATCCCACTTCTGATATCGGTTATTCCACTTCTGATATCCGTTATACCACTTCTGATATCCGTTATCCCACTTCTGATATCCGTTATCCTACTTCTGATATCCGTTATCCCACTTCTGATATTCGTTATTCCACTTCTGATATCGGTTGTCTCACTTCTGATATCCGTTGTCCCACTTCTTATATCGGTTATTCCACTTCTTATATCGTTTATTTCCCTTCTGATGTCAGTTATTTTACTTCTGATATCGCTTATCCCACTTCTGATATCGTCTATCCCACTTCTGATATCGCTTATCCCACTTCTGATATCGTCTATCCCACTTCTGATATCGGTTATTTCACCTATGATATCGTTTATTCCACTTCTGATATCGCTTATCCCTCTTCTGATATCGCTTATCCCACTTCTGATATCGTCTATCCAACTTCTGATATCGGTTATTTCGCCTATGATATCGTTTATCCCACTTCTGATATCGCTTATCCCTCTTCTGATATCCCTTATCCCACTTCTGATATCGTCCATCCAACTTCTGATATCGGTTATTTCACCTTTGATATCGTTTATCCCACTTCTGATATCGCTTATCCCTCTTCTGATATCGCTTATCCCACTTTTGATATCGTCTATCCAACTTCTGATATCGGTTATTTCACCTTTGATATCGTTTATCCCACTTCTGATATCGCTTATCCCTCTTCTGATATCGCTTATCCCACTTCTGATATCGGATATCTCTTATCTGATCTTGGTTATCCCTCTTCTGATATCGGATGTCCCGGCTGTTCTTTTAGACCCCAAGAGGAAGATTGGTTGATATTTACTAACCACCACCTCCGGTGGGCCTTATGAAAAAATTAAAAAATGTAGTAGGTAGAAATTCAGGGTGTCCTCACCCGTTCTTTGTTGCCTGGCTGAGCGACGAATTTCACTTTTATACTAAAAAAAATTTTAAATTTCCTTAAGGAGGTATGATGGCTTTTAAGTGAGTTGCTTTGCAAATTTTTCGTTATTAACCACGGTTTTCGGTTTTTCCCTTCTATCTCGGAAACCGTCGCTCAAAACGAAAAAACGTCCTAAGTAAAAGTTGTAGGCACTAAAATTTACTACATAAAATATCCTATTAGTTTTTTCCCTCAGAGCAATACTTTAGGAGATATGGAAGTATTTAAGTTGGTTGCGTTGCAAATTTTTCGATGTTAACAACGGTTTTCGGGTTTTCCCTTTTATCTCGGAAACCGTCGCTCAAAACGAAAAAATGTCCTAAGTAAAAGTCGTAGCTACGAAAATTCCCTACAAAAAAGACTTTATTGGTTTTTTTGTCAGAGCAATACTTAAGGAGATATGAGGGTTCTTAAATGAGTTGCTTTGCAAATTTTTCGTTGTGAGCAACGGTTTTCGGTTTTTTCTTTCTATCTCGGAAACCGTCGCTCAAAACGAAAAAATGTCTTAAGTAAAAGTTGTAGATACAAAGATTTCCTACAAAAATTTATTTATTTATTATTTGCGTAAGAGCAATATTTAAGGAGTTATGAGGTTAAAACTAATAATCCTACAGAGCCTGTCTGAAAACTTAAAACCTTCATATCTCCTAAAATATTGCTCTGACCGAAAAAACCAATAAAATATTTTATGTAGTAAATTTCCGTAGCTACAACTTTTAGTTAGGAAATTTTTTCGTTTTGAGCAACGGTTTCCGAGATAGAAGGGAAAAACCGAAAACCGTTGCTCACAACGAAAAATGTACAAGGCAACCAACTTAAAACCCTCATATCCCCTTAATTGGAGGAAGTTCCCGTCGAGGCGCGCTCCAAATTTTTTTAACAGTCGAATAAAAGAAAAATCCATCATAATCTTCCAATATCGATGAAAAAACTTTTATAAGCTATATTTATCGCAAATTTCTTAAATATTTTGTTTTAAAAAGATAGGAAAAAACATGTTATTTTATAGGGAAGAATGTTTTCTATCTTGAATCTATAAGTGGCCATAAAAGTGTATCCGGAGAATGATTTAAACACCGTTTGGAACAAAAGGCCCTTTTTTTCATATTCGAAAATAGACGAGGGGACATTTTTCAGGGATGAAAATCGTGTTTATTCCAAGACAAAAGGGGAGAGGAAAGGGAAGGCATTTGAGGAAAACGGCCGGGAGAGATACGAGGATCGGTCAACGTGCTGGAAGTGACGAGGAGTTAAGGGCCACTTGTGTCCACTAGGATGAATAACAGTCACACCCCCGACCCCCCGCCGTTCTATCTGGAAAAAGGGTGAAACTTAACGCTCAATTTATTCTTTTACGGATGTTTTCATAAAGCCCTTTTATTGTCCTCTTTATCACTAACCATCAAATCATTTGATTCCCAATAAATCATTCCGAATTTCAGAAAAATTAGTCAAAAACCGAATGTTGCTTACCTTCCCATTTTACTAAAACTATATGCTAAATTTTCATGCTTTTGGTTCGCTAACAGGCATCACGAAACGGGCGAAAATGGCCCTAATTTCCCCCAACTGTCTCGCATTTATAAACGCTCCTTAATATATTTTGTGAACAAATAGATAAATATGAATAATGTTTTTTTTTTTTTTTTTTTTTTTTTTTTTTTTTTTTTTTTTTTTTTTTTTTTTTTTTTTTTTTTTTTTTTTTACACGATTTTTAGGAGTTTTTAGACAAATAAACCCTGTTTTTACGGGATTTTTAGAATTTTCGTGGGTCTTTAGACAGATAAGCCCCATTTTTACAGGATTTTTGGGAGTTTGCCTCGGTTTTTAGACAAATAAATTCCAATTTTAAAGGAATTTTGCAAGTTTAACCATATTTTTAGAGGATTTTTTGCGAAACCCCGTTTATGTGGGATTTTTGGGAGTTTTCCTCGGTTAGTAGACGAATAAAACCCAATTTTACAGGATTTTTGCAAGCTTTTTTCTGCCATTTGACGAGAAAACTTTTTTTTTTTTTTGTTTTGGCACATTATTTATATTGTGAAGCATTTCATTTTTCTCAACGACTAAGCAAAACAAAAATGACTTATAATGACGTTTAAAATCATTTAGACGCCAAAAATATTCTCACCTTAAGAGGACATATGAATGTCGAAACTAGTCGTAGAGAAAAATAAAATGTTTTAAAATGCAATAATCGATTCAGTGGTTGGATACGTGTCGACACAATGCGGTTAGCCACAGTGCATTTGACCATAAAATAGCAAAAATCGCGAGTTACCGTTTACCATAAAAATTCTGCAACTCAACATAAGGAAAATAGTCGAAAACGTTCACCATAACGCATTTGATCATTATACATTCACAATAAAGAAGAGATTTAACAGTGTCGTTTCGACATAAAATTGGTCGTTTCAACATAACGCAGTTGAACATAAGGGAAACTCTAATTTTAAAGAACTTGTCGTTTCACCATAAAACTCTGTCGTTCGGGCATAAAACATCTCACCATAAACTAGGGAGAGCCAAAGAGCAAGCTTATATTCGCCGTTTAAAAAGCGATTATGGCGAAACGACAAAAACCTTAAAATTTGTCAGTTCACCATAATGCAATTCAACATAAAGCATCTCACCATAAACTAGGGAAAGCAAGTATGCAGCCAATGGGATCAGCTCGTTTTATGACACAAGGAGATTAATTTTTTCCCTCTCGCGAGGATGTACGAATTGCATTATGGTGAACTGTGATGGTTTTTGCCATGATCGCGTTAACGGCGAAAATAGACGTGTCGATATAATGCGGTTAGCCATAGTGCATTTGACCATAAAATAGCAGAAATCGCGAGTTACCGTTTACCATAAAAAAATCTGCAACTCAACATAATAGTCGAAAACGTTCGCCATAATGCATTTGAACATAATACATCAACATAATACACCATAAAGAAGAGATTTAACACTTGTCGTTTCGACATAAAATTGGTCGTTTCAACATATCGCACTTGACAGTTCACCATAATGCAATTCGTACATCCTCGCTAGAGGAAAAAAATAACCCCCTTTGTGTCATAAAACGAGCTGATCTTATTAGCCAATTGCTTGCTTTTCCTTATGGTGAGATACTTAATGTTGAATTGCATTATGGTGAACTGTCAAGTTTTAAGGTTTTTGTTGTTTCGCCATAATTGCGTCTTAAACGGCGAAAATAGGCTTGCTCTTATGTTGTCACTGGTTTATGGTGAGATTAATTATGCCCAAACGACAGAAACAGTTTCATGGCGAAAAAACAAGAGAGGCTTTTATGGTGAGAAGCGTTATGGTGACTTCCACTTTTTTTATGTCGATTTATAATTATTGAAAGTCGTTTATGGCTTTATGTTGAAATGTATTATGCTCAACATTATTCTCTACTTGAATATTATATCAAATAACTATGTTTACCTGTATTTAAAAATTCTCATAATATCGACTTATTTTCATTCGTTCGGGCAATCTCTTTTAGTAATTTTTCAGAATGATGATTGCTGAATTCCATTTATAAAATAATTTTTTTTTTTTTTTTGCAGAACTTGCCGAATCTTCTAGAGGCGAGAAATCTAGGAGCGAGCTGAAAAAAGTTCAAAATCTCCCAAACTTGTACCGACGAGTTTAATTTTATACTGACACTCACCAATTGGGTTTACTCGTAACGCTTCAAAGCTTCATAAAAGAAAAAAAAGAAACTCTGTATATAAAATATGTATAATAAATTATATTGTAAATAAAATGAACACCAAATATACATTTGGG
The DNA here is from genome assembly GCA_014119065.1 of Orius insidiosus. NCBI lineage: Eukaryota > Metazoa > Arthropoda > Insecta > Hemiptera > Anthocoridae > Orius > Orius insidiosus. Next base: position 118,045 of record JACGAQ010000315.1, on the reverse strand, counting down.
GTACTGACTTTCAAAAATACACAAATTTATTGATAAGTAAATTAAAATTTCATTATTCCCCCCTGAATTGTTACCAGCCATTCAATTTTATACTACTTTTGAATATTACATTTTTTTGGGCAAATAAATTTCAGCTTGAGAAAAATAACTGTTTCAATTTATTTTGAAATATGGAACTTTTCAAAAACACTTCGTCTTCCTTAGGTTTTTTTAGATGTTTTTAAAAAAATGCGTTTTCTTCCTTCGAGCTTGCCTGTATACGAAGGGCTGTGTAAACTTTTTTTAAAAATTGAGGCGCTCCGGGTACGAAGGGCGAACTCAACATCGGGCAAATTTTTTTTTTCATTTTCAGATTCTAGACCTCTTGGTGAATACACCCATATAATTTTTATGTTGAGTTCGCCATTTTTTCCTCTTTAAAAACGTAAAAACCGTAGCAAAGCTCTAACTGCGATATCCGAGCGGGTACGAAGGGCGAACTCCACATCCTAGTCCACAACCCCACTCCTTTTCCCATTCCAGGGCATGACTTTTCTGTTGAGTTCGCCCGTAACATAAAACTTAAAAATGCGAATATCTCGAAACTACGTTTTGTTGAGTTCGCCCTTCGTACCCGGAGCGCCTCAATTTTTTTTTTTTTTTTTAAATAGGCACATTTGCTTCAATTCAAAAATATAAATTTCTATGTGTTTATATGGACATGTTCAATGTTGTTTAATACGATTATAACAAATAGTGCCAACATTGTGTAAAATGTGTAATTATAATATTTAAAAAAATAAAACATTGTATAAATAAATATTTTAATAAATAAGCCTTTTTCTTTTGTTTTACCAAAGAAAAATCAATCAAAAATAAAAATAAAAAAACTTTTAGATAAATAGAGAGGGTATGGAGATTAGGCTCGCTCACTCATCAAAATCCTACTTGGGCTTTTTCCCGGGTTTTCTTCTTCCGATTTATATTCATGAGATTTGTGTGCAATTTCAGATTCCCCATCTTGACCAGTGTGATAACTCAAAGAGATTACATTGTTAATTCAAGATTTTCCCCTTTTTTTTCGACGCTTAAAGGGAAGCCGGAAATAGAAAAATCGAACGTTTAAACGAAACTCTAACCCATGAAGATTTATAAAAAGGATGAAAATTGTTTTTATTGCTTTGGGATCTTTTAAGCTCCATATATTTCAAAAATATATTATTTTTGGCCTTCATATATGAAAAGTGAGAAAAAACAGTCGTACATAGTGTAAAAATGTGTTTTTATCGGCTAAAACAACAGAAAAACGGCCAAAATGAGACACCTGGACAAAAAACGGCGTGAAACTCGAAAACTGTCGACCTTAGCGAAAAAACTACTTTATTAAGAATTGTAGCTGACACAATTTGCAACAAAAATGTGTTTATATGTTTTTCGCGTAGGAATAATATTTGAGGAGATATGAGGCTCGAAAAACATTGATTTGCCCAAAGTAGGGCAAAATCGATTATGGATTATTAATTGATTACTTTTGTGTGTTTACATGAAATCGATTACTTTCCAAGTGATTAATGATTAATAATCATAATCGCTTATTTAGTGTTGTTACTGATTACTTTTAATCATTAATCACAAAAATATTAATGATTACTTGTAGTTTAGTAATTACACATTAATGATTAAAAAAAGTGATTACTTAAATAAAAGTAGGTAAAAATTTAATGCTCTCAGATTGATAGATTACTCAATGATTACTTGATGATTACTTTTCCCCAGCTTGAAACGCGCTCAGAGTGATAGATTACTCAATGATTACTTTTTACTATGCAATATTCTGAACGCTTAGAACTACTCATTTTAATTATAAAAAATCATCTTGAAGTAATCAGATTATTTAGGTAATCGCTAATTTTTTTTAATCAAATAGGGTGATTACATTTTGTAATCGATTACAAAATTAATCATGATTACCTGTTATCATGTAGGTGATAACTATCTGTATCGATTGCTAAAGTAATCACGCAAGTTGATTATTTAAAAAATCCTTATGAAGTAATCAGATTACAAAAATACTACAATATTTATTTTGTTATTAGGTTATTTTTTGTAATCAACTGGGGTGATTACATTTTGTAATCGATTACAAATTTAATCATGATTACTTGTTATCATGAAGGTGATAACTATCTGTAATCGATTGCTAAAGTAATCACCCCAGTTAATTGTTTAAAAAATCCTTATGAAGTAATCAGATTGCTTAGGTAATCGGTTATTTTTTGTAATCAACTGGGGTGATTACATTTTGTAATGGATTAGAAAATTAATCATAATTACTTGTAATCATGAAGGTGATAACTTTCTGTAATCGATTACTAAAGTAATCACCCTATCGATTATTTAAAAAATCATTATGAAGTAATCATTTTACTTAGGTAGTCGGTTATTTTTTGTGATCAACTGGGATGATTACATTTTGTAATCGATTAAAAAATTAATCATAATTACTTGTAATCATGTAGGTGATAACTTTCTGTAATCGATTACTAAAGTAATCACCCCAATTGATTACTTAAAAAATATCTTGAAGTAATCAGTTTACTTATTTAATCGGTTATTTTTTGTGATCAACTGGGATGATTACATTTTGTAATCGATTAAAAAATTAATCATAATTACTTGTAATCATGTAGGTGATAACTTTCTGTAATCGATTACTAAAGTAATCACCCCAATTAATTATTTTGAAAATCATTATGAAGTATTCAAATTACTTAGGTAATCGGTTATTTTTGTGATCAACTGGGGTGATTACATTCTGTAATCGATTACAAAATTAATCATAACTACTTGTAATCATGTAGGTGATAACTTTCTGTAATCGATTAATAAAGTAATCACCTCAGTTGATTATTTAAAAAATCATCTTGAAGTAATCAGTTTACTTAGGTAATCGGTTTTTTGTAATCAAATGTGGTGATTACATTTTGTAATCGATTACAAAATTAATCATAATTACTTGTAATCATGTAGGTGATAACTATCTGTAATCGATTGCTAAAGTAATCACCCCAGTTGATTATTTAAAAAATCATAATATTGAAGTAATCACTTTACTTAGGTAATAATTATTTTTTGTAATCAACTGGGGTGATTACATTTTGTAATTGATTACAAAATTAATCATAACCAATCGTAATCATGTAGGTGATAACTTTCTGTAATCGATTAATAAAGTAATCACTCCAGTTGATAATTTAAAAATCATTATGAAGTAATCAAATTACTTAGGTAATCGGTTATTTTTTGTGATCAACTAGGGTGATTACATTTTGTAATTGATTACAAAATTATTCATAACCAATTGTAATCATGTAGTTGATAACTTTCTGTAATCGATTAATAAAGTAATCACTCCAGTTGATAATTTAAAAAATCATTATGAAGTAATCAAATTACTTAGGTAATCGGTTATTTTTTGTGATCAACTAGGGTGATTACATTTTGTAATTGATTACAAAATTATTCATAACCAATTGTAATCATGTAGTTGATAACTTTCTGTAATCGATTAATAAAGTAATCACTCCAGTTGATTATTTAAAAAATCATTATGAAGTAATAAGATTACTTAGGTAATCTCTTATTTTTTTAATCATCTAGGGTGATTACATTTTGTAACCGATTACATAGTTAATCATAATCAATTGTAATCATTTAGGTGATAACTTTCTGTAATCGATTAATAAAGTAATCACCCCATTTGATTATTCAAAAATCATATTGAAGTAAAAAGGTTACTTAGGTAATCGGTTATTTTTTGTAATCACCAGTTGATTATTTAAATTATCATTATTTTTTAAGTCATATTACAAAAAAACGACCTACTTTGATCCTAACGAATAGTCTTAAAACTTAAAAGACTCATATCTCCCTAAATATCAGTCCTGTGTGAAATATTTATAAAATAAGTTTTGTAGAAAAGTTTGTCAGCTTTAATTTTGATTTAGGGTAAATTCTAGCTCCGAGGTACTGTTGAAGAAATACAGGCAGAAAACGCCTAAAAATTCGAAATGTGAATATCGCCAAAAAAAGGACGCTTCTGGAGGCTAAAAAAAATATGTATTCCAACCATTTAAAAATTACATAAGCTGCTTTTCCCAGAATTCAAAAGAAAAAGGTCAAAAAGAAGAGGGAAAAAAAAGGTGAAAAATATCACCAGAGTAGAATTTAATAGAAAAGGGTGCAGGTGGTGAAATATTGCCCGTGTAGAGTATGCCCGCTAAATCAGGAGAAAGGGCGAAGAGGGGGATGCTTGTTCCCTATAATTAAAAGTATATTAAACCGTCTAAGGGTAGCGAAAGAGGAGGTTTGTCGGTACTTCCGGCCAATTGTTGAGTCGAGATCCTCTCACCCCATTCATCCTTTTTCCACTTATTTCGTACTCAACCCCTTTAAAATTTCCGCACGATTTTTTTCTCTCTTCAATGTTCTAGAAAACTTTTTCTTCATCCCATTTTCTTCTGTCTTCGCTTTTTCCCCATCTCTATACTATTATTAAAGTGATGTTCTACTCAGTCACTCTGTTTATTAAATTGCCCATCAACCCTACTCCCTCTCTGACCGACCCTGTTAAGCGAGATGAGGAATATTTCTTATTCAGCTTCCATCAGAGGGAGCAAAATTAAATTACCTAGATCTTCAAGTCTTTCTGATTAAGCCTTCATCATCTATCAAAAAAAAAACATATGATAAAAATGTTTTATTAAATTGTACTGTAAAAAAAATAAAAATCAGACATGTTCTGGCAGATTTCCATTTTGTAAGTCAAAAAAGATAAACTTACCTTAATTTTTTTTTCAGTTTTTGGTTGATAAGCAAAGGACTTTCAGCACCGATTGACTCTTGCTTGTTAACCCGGACGGCCATAAATGACGTCACTTGGGAACCTTTCGTTAAAAAACTTGTCGCCTGTATAGAAAGAGCGGTCGCCCTCAAAGATCAAGAACGCTTTAACTTTTTCATCTCTTTAGCCGAAGAGCTTTCCGAAGTTTCCTACAATGGCAATTTTCAAAACATGTTGCCTCTTAAGATACCATCAGAAATCGAAAAAGACGTACGTTTAAAACTTGTGTATGAAAGCAAACAGAACAACGCGCATGCGCAAACATCTGTTTCCCGCGTTTTTTCAAATATGCGTCTTAGAAATTTACCAAAACAAAAATATTTTGATAACTCCTTGCGAAAGCGAACATATTAACCAATAGTTATACTTGGGAGGTACCTCGAGTTTTTATTAGGCAAAATGAAACTCGGCTAAAATCTACAAAATTCAATTTACCCTGTGGCTGAGTTTCATTTGTACACCTAATAAATAATTGTAGGAAATTTAATTTTCTATAAATTTGTACTTAATTTTTTTTTTCTAGGATGCACCATTTTCGGATTTTTTTAAAATAAATTTATCTTGAAAACAGTGCGTCCTAGAGAAAAAATGAATTGAATAAAAATTAAAGAGAATTAAATTTCCAACAGATTTTATTTAGTGCATTTTTTCAATATCTGTAACGGTTTACGATTTACAAGCATTTAAAAATTAACCTTCTTAATTGTTATACATACTTCAATTACCTTCTTACACGGAGAAGGACAACTTTTGATGGACTTTAACGCCTAAAATGTTCAAAATTTTGAAAAAATGAACTACTAGGTGTACAAAATGAAACTCGGCTAAAATCTACAAAATTCAAATTTACCCTGTGGCTGAGTTTCATTTAGTACACCTAATAAATAAAAATTTTAGGAAACTTAATTTTCTATAAATTTTTACTTAATTTTTTCTAGGATGCACCATTTTCGGAAAATAATTTTTTTTTTTTAACTAAATTTATCTTGGAAACAGTGCGTCCTAGAGAAAAAACGAATAGAATAAAAATTAAGAGAATTGCATTTCCAACAGATTTTATTTAGGGCATTTTTTCAATATCTGTAATGGTTTACGATTTACAAGCCTTTAAAAATTAACCTTCTTAAAGGTTATACTTCAATAACCTTACACGGAGAAGGTCAACTTTTGATGGACTTTAACGCCTAAAATGTTCAAAATTTTGAAAAAATGAACTAGGTGTACAAAATGAAACTCGGCTAAAATCTACAAAATTCAAATTTACCCTGAGTTTCTTTTTGTACATCTAATACATGCACCGAAAGACTCGGCAAATCAACCACGCATGCGCTCTATTGGCTTCAAATAACGCTGCTCTTGGTCGCTCTATAGGCCCGCGCATGCGCGCTGTTCTGTTTATACAGAAGTACCTTTTTTTTATAAAAAAGAAAAAACCGCAGCTGTCTAAAGTGATCATAAGACATATTGGAAAAGACGAAGCGGTAATAAAAGAGGGGAATGAAATATCGATTATAGACATATTCGGTGTCAACCGTACGAGAAAACTGAATTTGTACAATGTCATGATTCTCATTTCACTCTCGGGAATACTTATTTTATCCGCGGCGCTTGCTTTGACAGAAATATTCGTCTCATGGAAAAAATACACGAGAGGAAAAAAGTAAAAGTTTCGTCAGGATTTCCTTTTTTTTATATCATTTTAGGTCTCGACGTGTTTTAATCAAAAGAGTGATTCAACCTCGTATGAAAGTGACAGAACGTGGGGACTTTTTTCAAAATGATTTTCAATAAATATTTTTTTGAACTTAATTTTAGAAAAGAAAGTTTTCTTATTCGGCGCAGGTGTTGCATGCTTTATGGCCCTACTATTTAAACAGAGGGTCGGCCAACTAGGTGTGAAGTAGGCAGCGGCGTTGTGTACTCCGTGTGTGTGAGACCTGAGTTAACTCGAGCGCTAAATCCTCTAACATCCGTCTAAAGCGGATGAGACCTACGCCTCCTCCTTGGGAAAATATACGAAACATCTGCTTCCCTTTATTAAAACCCGAAAAGAAAATATTCCTCACAAAACTTTTTAATATCGCGATAATTAGGTTCCGATGCTTCTAGTTCAAAATGTTAATTGGCCCAAATAAACCGAATGAAAATTACTTCTTCACATGCGAACCAACCATAAACATTTATGTCAAACTACTTACCAACGGAAATCCTTTTAAATACTGCCGCTTTAATATGTCAATAAAAATTAAGGTCGTTTATGTCTAATAGGTCAAATAAGCCTAGAATAATTGAGGCGCTCCGGGTACGAAGGGCGAACTCAACATCGGACCAATTTTTTTTTTCATTTTCAGATTCTAGACCTCTTGGTGAATATACCCATATAATTTTATGTTGAGTTCGCCCTTTTTTCCCCTTTAAATACGTAAAAACCGATATGCGGCAAAGCTCTAACTGGGATATCCGAGCGGGTACGAAGGGCGAACTCCACATCCAAGTCCACAACCCCACTCCTTTTCCCATTCCAGGGCATGACTTTTCTGTTGAGTTCGCCCGTAACATAAAACTTTAAAATGCGAATATGTCGAAACTACGTTTTGTTGAGTTCGCCCTTCGTACCCGGAGCGCCTCAATTATACCATGCGTAATAGAGATGAGACAAAAATGTAGAAGAAGGTATGAGGCGCTCCGGGTACGAAGGGCGAACTCGACAAAACTTAGTTTCGAGATATTCGCATTTTAAAGTTTTCTGTTAAGGGCGAACTCAGAAAAGTCACTCTCTGGAATTTTCGTGGCGAGATTTAGTAGATTTTATAGAATCATAGAGGAAAGGGTTTTTTTAAAAATTTTCGAATATTTTTTACGATTATTAATTCACAAAATGTATAATATATTTTTATTTCGTGGTGGTGAGCTGTTCCAAGAGGAGTGGGGCTCCCCGAAAAGGAGTGGGGGGTAGTGGACTAGGATACGAGTTCGCCCTTCGTACCCTCGGATATCGCAGTTAGAGCTTTGCCGCAAATCGGTTTTTTACGTATTTTAAAGGGGGGGAAAAAAAGGGCAAACTCATATAATTACAGGGTGTTCTTCAAAGGTCTAGAATCTGAAAATGAAAAAAAAAAAATTTGTCCGATGTCGAGTTCGCCCTTCGTATCCGGAGCGCCTCAATTATACCATGCGTAATAAAGATGAGACAAAAATGTAGAAGGTAGTACTAGTTTGAAGAGCTTCCAACAAAAACTTACTTTAAGAGAAGTGACTATTATAGGAGGGGAAGTATTAAAGAGGGGAAGTATAACGAAAGGGGAAGTATAATGGAGGGGGAAGAATAACGGAGGGAAAGTTTAAGGAGGGGAACAACAGACAAAGTTGAGATCGGTATAGATCCAAAATCTAATTGGCCCTCCCCAAAAACCCGAAGTGGACAAAAATGTAGAAGGTAGTACTAGTTTGAAGAGCTTCCAACAAAAACTTACTTTAAGAGAAGTGACTATTATAGGAGGGGGAAGTATTAAAGAGGGGAAGTATAACGAAAGGGGAAGTATAATGGAGGGGGAAGAATAACGGAGGAAAGTTTAAGGAGGGGAACAACAGACAAGTTGAGATCGGTATAGATCCAAAATCTAATTGGCCCTCCCCAAAAACCCGAAGTGGAGGTAAAACAATACTTCTTTAACCCATTCAATAGGAGCCGTTTTGGCGGCTCTGGGCTATGACTGAGTGATATTTTTGAATTCTTTCCCGTTGACTGAATTGGTTTTTCAGAAAATTAGTTTACTTTCATTAAAAAATTATTTTAAAATTCATTAAAAATAGTTTTAATATTCTAATTAGTCCAATTCGCTTATTATAGACGAATTAAATAGAGCGCTTAAAAGCGCTCTCAGTCATTCAAAAAATCGTTCAAAAATCTGAGGAAAAAACGGCGAATGGGGTTTATCTTTATTGGACTCTATTGTAACACGGAGAATCGGTAAAATACTTCCGTGAACGACTGGAGCGAGAGAATGCCTTTTGAAAAGTACAGGCGAGAGCGCGTTTTAGCGCGGTCAGTCACTGGCGAAGGGTAGGGAGAGCGCTTAAACGCGCTCTCAGTCATTGGGAAAGGTTCAATGCGCGCGAATACGCGCTCTATGAATGGGTTAAGGAAAGGGCCATCACCGGCCCGAGCATATTGTTACAAAAACAAGAGATCGCACTTTCGCCCCTAAAATTACTTTCCTATATTTGAGCATTAAAAATCGTCGGAAAATTTTTTATAAAAACTACTTTTCGTTAGTTTGGGAATGTCTAGGCGGTCTTGGGAGCAGTTTTCCCGAAAGAGTTTTCCTTGGAAAATGGAAAACTTACTTTTCGGCTAAAACATTTTTTCCAAAAAAACCGCTAGCCATTTTGTAGGTTTTGTAGAGTTCTTTCCGAAAACATATTATATAGAAAATCCTATGAATAGCTTCGTCGTAATCCTTTGCAAAGTTTTTGGGGGAAAACGCAGGGAGTGAAAAACAATACCAAACTCAAGGTCAGAGAGCGGAAAAACCGTTTGCTTATTTACAATCGCTGCATTAATAATTAGCTCCGGAGGTGATTTTCATTTTTAGCTGGATTTGTTTTTCTTTTTAAGCTTTAAGTTTTATTTATTTATTTTTTTATGTTATTTTAGATTTTGAGTTTCACTTTATCATAAGAGTTCAAATTTATTCATTGCATTTTTCTTTCTTTCTCGTGAAAACCACACCACACAACGGAGAGGAGGCGATGCGCCTAGGTTGGGGCTTCCGCAATATTAGGGTGGGCAAAAAAATTGAATTTTTGAGAATCGACTTTCTCAAAACGATGATATTGTGACACCCTCCATGGCACGATATCTTGAAAGAAAGAAAAAGCAGGGAAAACAACGGAACTATTCATCTCACTAGTCTCTGACCTTGAAAGGGCGATTGTTTCTTTGCCGCATTTTCCTCCAAATCTTCGTAAAAGGATTACGACGAAACTATTCATCGGATTTTTTTTAAGAAGTATATTTTTGGAAAGAACTTGTCAAAACCTACAAAATGGCTAGCGGTTTTTTTTGGAAAAATTGTTATAGTTGAAAAGTCAGCTTTCCATTTTCCAAAGGAAAATTTTTTCGGAAAAACTGCTCCCTAGTCCGCCTAGACATCCCCAAACTGACAAGAACTAGCTTTTGTAAAAAATTTCTGAAGATTTTTTGTGCTAAAATAGGAAAGTAATTTTAGGCATCTTCCGTTTTTAACACTTTGTTGAATTTGTGGTCGAATCCGCCTTAAATCATGGTCCTGCGATCATTTTATCACTTTGGTGATTAATGGTAGACTTGAAGAATCGAGAATTATATTTCTTTTCTTCAATAATGGGATTGAAAATAGGAAGCTTCGTGAAAACGCTTATTAGATTGTTTCTTCCTGACGTCAGTTAAACAGGAGTTCCGTTCAATTAGCCGAGGAGGATGAGAACGAGGAATTTGTGTTCAGGTATGCAAAATCGTTTCTCGATTGTTTCTATTCTTTATCCAATATAAATTAATTTTTCGTATAATAATTTTTTTCCCCCTTTTCTTCGGGCTTTTAGGCATTAAGAAGTTGAAATGCATTTAGGCGTTTGGGGGTATTGGAAGGCGGTAAGGGTTCTAACAGGTCTTGTTGTGACGTGAATTATTCAAGGGGCTTTAAGGTCGGATTGTGAAGACGAGCCCGACTTCATTTTCTGATAAAAAGGCCCAGTTTCTACTCAACCCGCGGGCCACTCCCACAGGCTCCTTTTATCGTTTTAAAGGAAAAACCTTTCGCCTTTTAAACCATTTTCAATGAACGGTAAAGGAGTTAAGATTGATACAAAAGAGCAAAGTTTATTTATTTAAAATTAGACGTCCTTTTATTTTATACATACAAAAAAAATATAATATAAAGTCTGGGAATAATTTTTTTTGGTCAAGAATAAAAAGGCCGGAGGGAAAATAATTAAAAAGTGAAAGGGGGAAAAGGAAAAACAGGTGGTAAATGAATCTAAGCGGTGGAAATCTAAACCTCTCCTTCTTCTTTTTTTTTTTTTTTTTTAAGCCTCGCTCCCTCAGCCCCTAATGACCTCAATTCCCGTTTACAGGTGTTTGGAGGATGAAAAAGACGGGATGTTAGAGGCCTCCGGAGTCGAGAATTTGTCAAAGTCTAGGGTCGGCTCGAAGATATAATTCAGGCTGGGCCACATGGGTTACCTCCCCCCCCCCCCCCCCCCCGGAAGAGCGGATTAATACCCAACCACGGTCCACTCTGTACCCTCACTTACCGAAATCCAATTTGCATTTAAAGGAGTACATTGGAAAAAACATTCAATTTTTTGTACCCCAAACAAACTAATACCAACGAAAAAAAAGTCCATAAATCCTACTTCCCTTAAAATAAGCGTAGTATGGACTCCGTCAGATCGATAGTTTACAAGCAGGAGCTTCAAACGTGCTGAAAAGCTACCATTTCTTGAAAATAAAAGGCCAGATTTTGGCCTATAAACTTCTTTTCTTTTTACGGCTCATAACTCCTAAACTCTTCACTTTAGGATGGTTACGTAAAAGACACTTTTTGTTCCAAATTTATTGTAAATTAATTTTGTACTTAGTGTTTACCTCACTAGAACCAGGGTTTTCGAGTTATTAGAGTTATTAGACAATTTGTCTTTAATGATGTATTAGGTGTACAAAATGAAACTCGGCCACAGGGTTAATTTGAATTTTGTAGATTTTAGCCGAGTTTCATTTTGTACACCTAATATATAGGATGGGGAAGTATTAAAGAGGGAAGTATAATGAAGGGAAGTATAAAGGAGGGAAGTGCAAGGAGGGCGAAGTATAACGGAGAAGTTCAAAGAGGGAAGTATAAGGATGGGGAAGTACAAAAGGCGGAGAGAATAATATCAAGCATTTAGACAAATTTTTTTCAACCAATTTTCAGTTTTTCGAATTTTTTTTTTTCAAAAATTTGCAGTTTTTTAATTTTTTTTTTTTTTTACCTTTCCCCAAAAACCCGACGTGGAGGGTATCACAATAACTTCTATTAGGAAGTTAAAAATGGCAGCGATATGGGTATATCACTTATAAAGCCGCCTCAGGATACCTATTCCCTTTGATAATCATTTTTATCTTTTTACTGTGATTATATCCCCAGAAAGACTTCGCCGATACAGCGGGAAGCCAAAAACTAGTTTTTTTCCTGAAGCTCATGGTTGCCACAGTTCCCAATAGATAGAGCCACATACTACCTCTTATTGGTTTTTAAATTATGTTAGTCTGCAGTCAAGGCCTCCTCTATTTTTATTTGCTTTTTATTGCTTTTCAAATCACGCAATTAATATTAATTATAATTTAAAATAAATGGCTTTATTATAAATAGATATTAATCAATTCATTAATATCGAATGAATGATTTCAATCAGATTTCTGATCTAATCACATCAATAAATTACAGATTTATACGATTCGATGAATTTCATGAATTAAGGACAAAGATTCTGATGAAATCATTTACTTTTAAGTTGGAATATTGTATTACTTGTACAAAATGAAACTCGGCAAAAATCTACAAAATTCAAATTACCCTGTGGCTGAGTTTCATTTTGCACACCTAATAAATAAAAATTGTAGGAAATTTAATTCTCTATAAATTTGTACTTAATTATTTTTTTCTAGGATGCACCATTCGGAAATAATTTTTTTAAAAAATAATTTATCTTGAAAACAGTGCGTCCTAGAGAAAAAATAAATAGAATAAATTAAAGAGAATTAAATTTCCAACAGATTTATTTAGTGCATTTTTCAATATCTAACAGTTACGATTTACAAGCCTTTAAAAATTAACCTCCTTAATGGTTATACTTCAATAACCTTCTTACACGGAGAAGGTCAACTTTTGATGGACTTTAACGCCTAAAATGTTCTAAATTTGAAAAAATGAACTATTAGGTGTACAAATGAAACTCGGCTAAAATCTACAAAATTCAAAACCCTGTGGCTGAGTTTCATTTTGTACACCTAATAATACCTTTGAATTTAAGAATGTTGGAGGTGACCGTCGAGAGAGGGCCAATTTCCCGATATTTCAATAATCGATGAGTCTTATGAAGTTAAAAAGGATTCAATCTTATTAAAATAGTTGTCAGTTGTTTTGGAAACTTGCGATCCTGATTTATTCAAGGGACCGAGCTGTCGAAAATAACCCCCTTTCCGCTCAAAACTACGGATCAACTTGGGCTTAGGAATAACTTTAAAACCCCAAAACATTGACAATCTTGTTAAATACAAACTTAATAAAGTTGGCGACTTGCCATAAAGTTTATTTTAAACCCCCCCAAAAGAAACTTTTTGAATCAATAAGGCAGGTTTTCAATAATTTTTTTTCATTTTTGTCCGACGTGAAGGTGAGTAGCCTTGGGAAAACTGATGTAAGCAGTGTCATAAATCAAATCGATATCAGAAGTGGGATAGCCGATATCAGAAGTGGAATAGCCTATATCAGAAGTGGGATCCTATATTTGATGTGGGATAGCCTATATCAGAAGTGGATAGCATATATCAGAAACGGGATAGCCTATATCAGAAGTGGGATAACCTTGATCAGGAGGGGGATAAATGATGGCAGGAGTGGGATAAATGATGGCAGAAGTGGGATAGCCTATATCAGAAGTGGGATAGCCTATATCAGAAGTGGGATAGCATATATCATAAACGGGATAGCCTATATCAGAAGTGGGATAACCTTGATCAGGAGTGAGATAAATGATGGCAGAAGTGGGACCGATATCAGAAGTGGGAAAACTGATGTAAGCAGTGTCATAAATCATAATCGATATCAGAAGTGGGATAGCCGATATCAGAAGTGGAATAGCCTATATCAGAAGTGGGAAAACTGATGTAAGCAGTGTCATAAATCATAATCGATATCAGAAGTGGGATAGCCGATATCAGAAGTGGAATAGCCTATATCAGTGGGATATCCTATATTTGATGTGGGATAGCCTATATCAGAAGTGGGATAGCATATATCATAAACGGGATAGCCTATATCAGAAGTGGGATAACCGTGATCATGTGGGATAACGATGGCAGAAGTGTCCCAACTCGTAATTGATATCAGAAGTGGGATAGCCTATATTAGAAAAGGGATAGCCTATATCAGAAGTGGGATAGCCTATATTAGAAGAGGGATTGAGTATATCTGAAGTGCAATAGCCTATATCAGAGGTGGATAGCCTGTATTAGAAAAGGATTGCCTATATCAGAAGTGGGATAGCCTCTATCAAAAGTGGGATATCATATATCAGAAGTGGGATAACCGATATCAAAAGCCGGATAACCGATATCAAAGTGGGATAGCATATATAAGGTAGGATAAATGATGGCAGAAGTGTCCCAAATCGTAATTGATATCAGAAATGGTCTAGCCTATATCAGTGGAATAGCGTATAATAAGAAGTGGGATAGCCTATATTAGAAGAGGGATTGCCTATATCAGAAGTGGAATGGCATATATCAGAAGTGGGATAGCCTATATCAGAAGTGGGATAACCGATATCAAAGCCGGATAACCGATATCAGAAATGGTATAAATTACGATGGGAGTGGGGATAATCGATGTCAGAATTGTCATAATCATAATCGATAACAAAAGTGGGATGGCCGATATCAGAAGTGGGATAACCGTTATCAGGAGTGGGATAAATTATGACAGAAGTGTCCCAAATCTTAATTGATATCAGAAGTGGGATAGCCTATATCAGTGGAATAGCCTATAATAAGAAGTGGGATAGCCTATATTGGAAGAGGGACTGCCTATATCAGAAGTGGAATAGCATATATCAGAAACAGGATAGCCTATATCAGAAGTGGGATAACCGATATCGAAAGCCGGATAACCGATATCAGAAGTGGGAATATTTACGTTGGGAGTGGAATAATCGATGTCAGAATTGTCGTAATCGTAAACAGAAGTGGGATAACTGATATCAGAAGTGGAATAACGGATATCAAAGTGGGATAACCTCAGATACAGGATATTCCACTTCTGATATAGGCAATTCTACTTCTGATAACAATTCGTAGCATTAATTCTAACACCGGACAAGTCATTTTTCCAAGGTTTTTAGGAGAGCAAAAATACGGATTAATTTATCATTTGAATCAATGCATCACCTGTTGGCTAAATCGTGAACTACGCGTTTTCTGTTGATTACAGGGTTAAGCTTCCAACTGAATTCGAGCAATTAATTTATCATCAGAAACAATGCCTAACTCAAAATTAATAAAAATGACTTGTCCGGTTTTAGAACAAACGCGACGAATTATCAGAAGTGGGTTAGACGATATCAGAAGTGGGATAACTGATTTCAGAATTGTCATAACTGATATCAGAAGCAGGATAGTAATAGGTCCTCCTATAATTTTGCGATATCTTAAGTGGGATAACAGATATTACAAGTAGGATTATTGACATATGAGAAGTTGGATAACCGATATTTTGATGTTAAGTGCAAAATTTAGTTTTGTTTGCACTTAAATTTTGTTGAGCAGTTTAGAAACACTTTGATTTCTCCCCGCCCGCGTATTTTAGCTCCGGGTAATACGATTTGGGAGGGGGGGCACCCGGGTGGTCCCGATGGAGCCATTCATCTCCCTTACGAAAAAACGCAATCGACAATTCAAAAAGGACGTTTCAATTTTTTATTTTATTGCAATTTTTAATCAAATGAACAACCTCGGTGTTTTTGATTTAAAACGATATCCTCGGATTTCTTTTTATTAACGAAAAAAACAAGCAATGTTTTCTCGGGCCCTGTATTTCACCGCAATGGAAAATATGGACAAAAAAAAATTAAGTGAAAGTTAATTATGTTTGTACAAAGAAAAAATTAATTTTTTACTTTAAAAAAATCCCCAGGAGTATCGCTTTATAAAGTTTTGAGCCTTTAGAAACGTTTATAAAGTTAATTGGATTCAGGGGCGCCTGAGAAAAAGTGAGAGTGAAGAAAAACAATGATGGCCCTCGGTGGTCGTTGGAGGAGGGGAAGATCTTTGATGAAGGATGGGCGGACGTGCCCCGGCATAAAGCTTGACGCGAAAGGATAATCCTCATCCAGACTCGCGGGTCACAGGCTTCCTCTTAACAAATTAACCTTCCCTAAAACCTTTGAGCTACACTATTTGTTTCAAAAATTATTTTTGATTTCCGGTAGTTCAATCATATTTTAAATACCTACTGCCCACTTCGATTACAGACTATAGCACAAGCGGTATAAGTGAAAATTCATGGAACTTCTGGGATCGGTTATGCCACTTCTGATATCGGTTATCCCACTTCTGATGTAGATTATCCCACTTTTGATATCGATTATGATTTATGAAACTTCTGACATCGATTATCCCACATCTTATATCGATTATGACACTTCTGAAATCGGTTATCGCACTTCAGACATAGTTTATCCCACTTCTGATATCGGTAATCCCACTCCTGATATAGGTTATCCCACTTTTGATATCGATTATGATTTATGAAACTTCTGACATCGATTATCCCACATCTTATATCGATTATGACACTTCTGAAATCGGTTATCGCACTTCTGACATAGTTTATCCCACTTCTGATATCGGTAATCCCACTCCTGATATAGGTTATCCCACTTTTGATATCGATTATGATTTATGAAACTTCTGACATCGATTATCCCACATCTTATATCGATTATGACACTTCTGAAATCGATTATCGCACTTCTGATATCGTTATCCCACTTCTGACATAGTATATCCCACTTCTGATATCGCTTATCCCTCTTTGTAGGTATCGATTATGATTTATAGTACCTCTGACATCGGTTAATAATAATAATTTCTTTATTGATTTAGAACAAGTAGTACATATGTACCATTATTATGTACCCTAAGCAAAGACAATAAAAAATCACAATGAAAAGTACAACAAGCGACTAAATGAAAGTTGTAAAACAAATCAATATACCTATGAATAAGAACAATTTTAAAAAAAATTTCTGGTTAATTTCAGGTCAGTCTCAAGGGATGGGAAGGGGAGGGGGATATATAACAAGAGGAGAGGGATATGATTAGATGAAGAGGAGAAAGGGTTGAGGGATTTCAGGGGGAAAAATTGGCAAGATGTTTGGTAGTGATGGATTTAAAATCATTACGGTTTTTGGCGGACCGGGCAAGCAGAGGAAGGAGCTCCACAGCCTCGCTCCAGCTACCCTGAGTGAGTCGTGCATCGCTTTGGATTTGTGACTAAGAGGTTATCCCACTTCTGATATCGGTTATCCCACTTCTCATATCGGCCATCCCACTTCTGAAATAGTTTTTCCCACTTCTGATATCGGTTATCCCACGTCTGGTATCGGTTATCCCACTTCTGCATTCGGAGTTCCCACTTCTGACATGGTATATCCCACTTCTGATATCGCTTATCCCTCTTTGTAGGTATCGATTATGATTTATAGTACCTCTGACATCGGTTATCCCACTTCTGATATCGGTTATCCTACTTCTGATATCGGCCATCCCACTTCTGAAATAGTTTTTCCCACTTCTGATATCGGTTATCCAACTTCAGATATCGGTTATTCCATTTCTGACATCGATTAGTCCAATTCTGATATTGTTTATTCCATTTCTGATATCGGTTATCCCACTTCTGATATCGGTTATCCCACTTCTGATATCGGTTATCCCACTTCTGATATCGGTTATTCCATTTCTGATATCGGTTATCCCACTTCTGATATCGGTTATCCAACTTCAGATATCGGTTATCCCACTTCTGATATCGGTTATCCCACTTCTGATATCGGTTATCCCACTTCTGATATCGGTTATCCAACTTCAGATATCGGTTATTCCATTTCTGACATCGATTAGTCCAATTCTGATATTGTTTATCCAACTTCTAATAACGCAAACTTCATGGCATACCATCTCTGATATCGTTTATCCAACTTCTCATATCGGTTATCCAACTTCTGATATCGGTTAACCAACTTCTGATATCCATTATGGTTTATGAAACTTCTGACATCGAATATCGCGCATCTTATATCGATTATGACACTTCTGACATCGGTTATCGCACTTCTGATGTCGTTTATCCAACTTCTGATATCGGATATCCCACTTCTGATATCCATTATGATTTAAGAAACTCTGACATCGGTTATCCCACATCTGGTATCGGTTATCCCACTTCAAACATCGATTAGTCCAATTCTGATATGGTTTTTACAACTTCCAATTACGCAGACTTCTTGGTATCCCATCTCTGATATCGTTTATCCAACTTCTCATATCGGTTATCCACCTTCTTGTATCAGTTATCTCACTTCTGTTATCGCCAAATTATAGAGGGCCTCAAACTTACCCACTTCTCATATCGGTTATATCGGTATCGCAAAATTGCCGAAGGGCCGCGTGCTATCCCATCTCTCATTTGTCTTTCTTATCAAATCGGTTATCCAACTTCTTATATCCGTTATCCCACTTCTGACATAGGTTATCCCACTTCTGATATCGCAAAATTGCCCAAGGGTCTCATGCTATCCTATCTCCGACATCGTTTATCCAACTTCTCATACCGGTTATCCATCTTATATCGGTCATCCCACTTCTGATATCGCAAGAGGACCTCTGGATAAACAATAAAGTTTCATCGCACATTCTGGTCATTTACTTCATTCTTTTAAATGAGTTTAATGAATAAATAAAATCCACGATTAAATTTTAAATATTGTTTAGACAATCAACTCGATGTCAATAGTTCAACATAGAAGTTGGGAATTTGTAACTAGCAGTCTACCAACAACTCTATTCCATTCCCAACTTAATTTCCTCATCTCCAAAACAATTTTAACTATTCTAATTTTAAACCAAATCCCAAACAATAATAAATGGATGCTTTTTTAGACTTGCGTACAAATCAGTCTAGTTTTCCCAGGATATTGGAAATCCAGGAAAACCCCTATTTTCACTTCATTTTTTTTAGGGAAATTTCTCGGTTTTTCGACAAAAGAGCCTATTTTTACAGGATTTTAAGGAGTTTTCCTCGGATTTTAAAATAAAATTTCTCCCTCCTTGAATCTTTCTTCTTGAGAAACTAGGAAATTGCGAACACATTTTGTAATTGGATTGAGAAAATTCTGAAATCAACTATAAATAAACTTGAGAAAAAAAGAACAAACCCCCATTTTTTTCACCCTATAATCGATAAAACTCTATTTTAACGGGCGAAGGAGATTCTGGGTTAATTGAGCCTACGTTTTGTTGTCAGAATAAGGTTAAGCATACATATTCATGGAGAGAAAAAAAAATTCAATAGACTAATTAGAAAAAAACAAAGTTCAATTTAGTAATTTAATTAAATTTCCCCTTCTAGGAGGAAAAACCAGGTGTTTCCAGATCAGTTACCTCGTTTTACATTTTGATTTTACTCATGGGCGTCAATCCGTTCGAATTATTGGGGGGGACCTCGTCCTTGGAAAAAATCTCAAAGAAACTTCCCTCATTTCATTTTGGATTTTGGAATATAGGAAAAAAAATTTCCTAAAATCCTATATGGAAAAAAAACTGTAGGGAGAGTGTGTGTATAATCGAGTAAAGCTATCACTTCACCAAAGGAAAAATTACAAATACATAACAAACTTTTTTTTTTTTACATAATTTTTTTTAATAAACTATGTAGGGTAGGTCATACATGTTATTTTTAGGAATACATATACAATAAAATATAAGTACAATAAATACTAGGATAACAACAAAACATAAGTTTTTATCAAAATGGAACGGAAAAAAAAAAAATGGAAAATGTGAAAATTGGAAGAATTTGACTTAAAAAACGATATGTAAAATATATGATACGGAAATATATAACACGATATGGAAAATGATGGAAATTTTTATTTATGGAAATAATTCAAAAATGGTTCTTCTATTTATATTATTACTGATAAAAATGTTGGAAATTTCTTTTGCATCTATTTTATCTAAAATGTCCTGATGGCTATGGCAAATAGCCACATGGTTCAATCTTTCTTGCCCCATGGAATTTCTGAGATAATTTTTTAATCTTCTTAATGAGCTGAAACTCCTCTCCGCCTCGCATGAAGATGCAGGTAAAACCAGAAGAATTCTTATCAAATTTTCTATATTCGGAAACATATTTTTGACTTCCTGGGATAACAAACGATATTGGTTAATTACATCATCCAGACAGTCTAAGTTCTTTAATGTTTTTCGAAACATCGGAATTTCAATAGCCAAATCTTTAAAATTAATTTCGGGAAACTCTTTCACTTCATTGGTGATAATACCCTTTAATAGACATGATTCGAGGTTTTTGTAAAATTTCAAGCTTGGTTGGTCAAATCTTGAAGTTAAGGACTGCAATGCTGTGTCAAGTAATTCAAAGTAAATTAATTTATAATATTGGAACGGTTCTTCTGCATGATAAGTTGGGCATGGTCCACAAAATCTTTGAGGAACTCGTTTCTTTCGGGGCAATTGAGGCACCTCCAACCCTAGTTCTTCGACTTTGGTGTTTGTGTCTCTCCATACAATAGTAAACGCTTCGTCAGTTCTTTTAGATAGTAATTCCAATTTGATGATGTCTGTGGCTTCTATCATTCCAGATATGGTCTGCCTTCTCCCTTGTAGGGCCGTATTTAGCTTTTCAAGATAAGGCACAACGTTTTGTAGCATTAGAAGGCCCAAAAGAGTAGATCCTTGCCTCCCGCAATGCAAAAGGCTTCCCGCATTCAAAATATGTTTATCTTTTTCAGAAACGATTTCGAGTGTTTCTATAATTTCAGCATATTTTTTAATACCTCACTGATTTGCTTGCCCCTGTAAATCCATCTAGTTGGGCATAAAGGCTTTATTACTTTAGAACTTGGAAGATTATTTTTGTGAAGAACATTTTCAAATTTTGTCTTGAAATTTAAAGACTGATGAAGGATGTTACCCAACTCATGGCACCACTGTAAAGAATTTCTGGTTGTTACGGTAGCTTCTACAATATCTTTCATCACCAGATTAACACAATGTGCACCACAATGCACATATCTGGCTAAGGGCTGATCTTTTTGAATACAAGCCTGAACTCCTTTTATGGCCCCACTCATGTTTCCTGCGCCGTCATAAGCTTGACCCCTTAAATTTGAAATAGAAAGCTGTAATCTTATCATGACATCTTTTAAAATATTAGAGATGGCCTCTCCAGTGGTAACATTAACTTCATAAAGGCCAACGAAACTCTCAATCGGAAATAGGGCTTCATCAACCCATCTGAAACAGATGCTCAGTTGCTCTTTTCCTGAAATATCTCTTGTTCCATCGCAAATTAAAGAAAAAATTGGAAGAGAGCTGTTTTTAATTTGATGACAAATGTTATGAACAATTAAATGAGCTGTTATTTCCAAAATTTCATTTTGAGCAGCAGGGGACAAAAACTTAGTCTTTTCAACTCCTTTCGAAATCCACTTCTTCAAATGAGGCAAATCGATTGATCTTAATTTTAAAATTTCAAAAAAGTTTCCCGTGTCATTCGTATGACCTCGCAATGCGAGTCCTTGCCTTGCCAAATATTTTATGGATTCAACAATTGCAATAAGATTTTTACTGGCAACAGTTTTTTCGTTGGCAGCTTTCGCACACAATTGTGACCGAACATCTTTAAAATTTTTCGAAAATGTTGATATCGCATGTATATGAGATTTACTTGTAGCATGGGATTTGAATTTTTCAAGAGCTTTTTTCCAATTTTTGAAACCAGAAGAGGCGAAGGAATCGTCCATTTTCGTGCACAAAGTTTTTTCAGGGTTATTTCGAAGGTACGTCATACAATAAAAACATAAAATGCCCTTAATTCCAGGTTCATAATGAAGCCATTTGTAATCTTCAAACCATTTTATCTGAAATTTCAGCGTTCTTTTACCAAGGACTTGTTCGGGAAAGTCTGTCGGAAGTTTTCGGAATTGATCTGGATTAATGGCACAGATAGTTGGAGGTGGTTTTAGAGCCTCATCAACTTTGGGGGATTCATTTACTTTAAAATTTTCGTTTTTTTCTAGAGCATTTTCGTCGGTAGAAGATAAATCTTTGTCTTTTTCTTTCGACACAGTCTGAGACTCGGTGGTGTTAGGATTTAATTTAACCAAAAAACGTTCCATTTTGATAAAAATTCAAACTAAATGAATTATGAGTACGTTTTGGTAAAAAAAATCTATGTAAAAGCCCATTTAAACAACAGTGTAAAAAATCTGGAGTGTGAAGTTGCTTAAAAATCACAATTTACAAGTTAAAAAAAAAAGAAATATGACTAAGGTCATGACTAGAATGGATACTCATACTTCTAATAAGAATGAAAAGTATTCAAATAATAGCACCTACATATTATGTACAAGAAATATATACAATATTCCTAATAATTTAAATTTACAAAATATCTACATTTTAATGTGCTCAACCTTTCTTCCAAGCGATCCTTCTCACCTCATTGGACATAACTACCAACTAAGAATAACATTAAGATCAATCGAAACAAAATAATAGATAAGTACAATTATAATAGTTTATAAATACGTACTCACTCATTATCGGGAGTCAAAAATATTCTACTGTTTAATGTTTTTATATTTCATAGTTCGTAAAATACTTACATTTATTCAGAGAAGTCAGTTTATCCAAATATTTGGTTTATTTTAACATTAACTAAATTACTGTTCAACTTGACATTAGCCGACAAAACGGAATCACGGTGAAGCATATTTTGTAAAATGAAAGTTATGTTTTCGTTGAGACTGTTACAATGCAAGGTTGGCGGTAGCGACTTATCACATTGCAAAGCAGGCAGTACCAACAGAATAAAGCCATAAATATCCCTTTAGGGTGCACAAAATTTACCATAATATATTTTAGTTTTAATTTTTAGTTAGAAGTTTTTTTAAAAACTTATTTTAATTTTAGAATTTTTTTTTTTTTTTTTTAGAATTTTTAAGTAATATAACATAAAAAAAATTTAAATTTAGATGGAAATTATTGGGGGGGACCTAGGGGACGGCTCTAAATGATGGGGGGGACGCGTCCCCCGAATCCCCCCCCGATTGACGCCTATGATTTTACTCGTAGGACCCCGAGGTAATTAAACAATTCAACGGCCTGTTAAATTAGCTTACATTTTATTCGATTTCGGGTCTTTGTTTCTGAATTTTTCGTTTGTTTTTAAGTCAATTATGATGAAACCTTGTGAATAATACAGCAAATAAAACGTACAAGGAGACAATGTTAAAAAAAAACTTTTTTTTAAAAATCGGGTTTTTCCTTTATTTCTTTTATGCTTAATAATAAACACAGCTGGCATATCATGCGGTCTATATAATCCCGGATTTGAGGTAGATTTTTAGTATTCAATCAGTTCATAATGAAGTGCGTTGTGATTTCTTTGTTGTTACTGCAGGTAAGCTTTCTGGTTTGAACTCTGAGAATTTTCTAGGCTTATTGACAGGGAAACTCAGTATTTTTGGGGAATTTTCCTCTTTTTTTTTTACTATAAACCCCATTTTTAAACGATTTTCAGGAGTTTTACTTGGTTTTTAGACAAATAAGCCCTTTTTATAAGGGATTTTTAGAATTTCCGTGGGTCTTAAGACAGATAAGCCCCATTTTTATAGGATTTTCGGGAGTTAGCCTCGGTTTTTAGACAAATAAAACCCAATTTTACAGGATTTTTGCATGCTTTTTTCTGCCATTTGATGGGAAAAACCTCATTTCTACAGAATTTTCCCTAACCATCCTAACAGGCAGAATTTTCAGGACTTTTCCTCATTTTTTATACAAAGAAACCTTATTTTTATAGGATTTTAAGCAGTTTTTCTAGGTTTTAAGACAAATAAACCCCATTTTTATAGGATTTTCGGGAGTTTTCCTCAGTTTTTAGATAAATAAAACCCAATTTTACAGGATTAGGGCAAGCTTTTTTCTGTCATTTGTCTGCTACAATTCTTGCATGATTTCCTGGGGGTTTTCCTCGGTTTTTAGACAAATAACTTCTATTTTCAAAGGATTTTTCGAGGGGTTTTTGGGGTTATTTTTGAAGGGAAAACCTCATCTCTACAAAATTTTCAGGATTTTTTCTATGTTTTACAAATGAACCTTATTTTTTTGAGGATTTTTAGCAGTTTCCCTCCGTTTTTCCCCCATTTTTGGAAGATTTTTTTTTAGTTTCAAAATAATAGACCCCACTTTTAAAGGATTTTTGGGAGTTTTTATGTATTGTTTGACGGGAAAAGCTCATTTCTAAAGAATTTTCCTCAATTTTTAATTAAATAATCCTAATTTTTCAGGATTTTTGGCAGGTTTTCTCGGTTTTTAGATAAATAAAACCCAATTTCACAGGATTATGGCAATCTTTTTTCTGTCATTTGTCTGCTAATTCTCGCATGATTTCCTGGGGTTTTCCTCGGTTTTTAAACAAATAGCATCTATTTTCACGGATTTTTCGGGGGTTTTTTTGAAGGGAAAACCTCATCTCTCCAGAATTTTCACGATTTTTTCTATGTTTTACAAATGAACCTTATTTTTTTAGGATTTTTAGCAGTTTTCCACAGTTTTTCTTACATTTTTGGAAAAAAATATATTTTTTTTTCTTCAAAATAATAGACCTCACTTTTAAAGGATTTTTGGGAGTTTTTATGTGTTGTTTGACGGGAAAAGCTCATTTCTAAAGAATTTTCCTCAATTTTTAATTAAATAATCCTAATTTTTCAGGATTTTTGGCAGTTTTTCTCGGTTTTTAGATAAATAAAACCCAATTTCACAGGATTATGGCAATCTTTTTTCTGTCATTTGTCTGCTAATTCTCGCATGATTTCCTGGGGTTTTCCTCGGTTTTTAGACAAATAACATCTATTTTCACAGGATTTTGGGTTTTTTTTTCGGTCATTTTTGCCGAAAAAACCTCATCTCTACAAAATTTTCAGGATTTTTCCTCTGTTTTACAAATAAACCTTATTTTTTTCAGGATTTTTAGCAGTTTTCCTCCCATTTTTGAAAGATTTTTTTTTCCCCAAAATAATAGACCCCACTTTTAAAGGATTTTTGGGAGTTTTTATGTGTTGTTTGACGGGAAAAGCTCATTTCTAAAGAATTTTCATCACTTTTTATTTAAACAAACCTAATTTTTCAGGATTTTTGGCAGTTTTTCTCGGTTTTTAGAAAAATAAACCCCAATTTTGAAAAGCTTTTTTTTTTTTTTTCCCAGTTTTAAGATAGACCCCACGTTTACAGGATTTTTGGGTGTTTTTAAGCGTTATTTGACTGGGGAAAAGCTCATTATTTCTACAGCATTTTTAAGAGTTTTTCTCATCATTTTGACTGGGAAAACTATTTACAGGTATACGTGATTTTCTTCGGTAAAAATTCCATTTTTACAGGATTTTCAGAAGTTTTCCACGGCTTACTAAATAAAACCAATAATAAATTTTTTAAAAAAATCTATTTTTAAGTGAGTTTTTAGTTTTTCGACAAATAGACCCCATTTTTTAACAGTTTTTAGGATTTCTCCTTGGTCTTTGGATTGAGAAATTCAATTTTTCAAAATTTTTTAAAATAGAAATATTTCAGAAGATTTTGAGGATTTTTTTTCTCGGCTTTTCGACAGGGAAACTCTACTTTTACATGAGTTTTGGTACGGATGATTCGGGAGCCTAGATTTTTGGTATTCAGAGAGTTGATGCAGTACGTTGCGATTTCTTTGTTGTTGCTGCAGGTATTCGGGGTTTTGCGTTTTCGAAACGGAATTATTAGGATCGTTTCAAGTTAGAG
This sequence comes from Orius insidiosus, assembly GCA_014119065.1. NCBI lineage: Eukaryota > Metazoa > Arthropoda > Insecta > Hemiptera > Anthocoridae > Orius > Orius insidiosus. The sequence goes on along the minus strand of JACGAQ010000315.1, from coordinate 92,291 downwards.
ACAAAGGGAAAATCTGGGGTAAACCGAAGTGATGGTATTATTGCCGGGACTATAATTTAGAGGATTAACGGAGGTTGATCGTTTCCCATCAAGCTACACTATCAAAGGTTATTGTTCTCTATTTATGGTTGAGCGCGGAAACTTGGAAATCACGTCGATTCAAACAAAAAGATGTCAAATGATTGATTTTTAAATTAATAAGTATTTTTTATGGGCCATTTTTAAATTTTTTTTTAAGGTTTGCAGTGGATTTTTTATGACAAGCTCGGAGGAAGACGTCAAACAAATGAGGAATAAGACTTTTAACGAGCAGCCATTCGGAGGAATATTATCGCCCTTTTTTGAAATTGAAGATTCCTCAGGTAAAAAGGTTTAAATTAAATGAAAAACATTAGGAAAAAATAAATTAGATTCACTCAATGTATACGTGTCGACATATTGCGGTTCGCCATAATGCATTTGGCCATACAGTAGCAGAAATCGCGAGTTACCGTTCACCATAAAAAATCTGCAACTCAACATAAAGAAAAATAGTCGAAAACCTTCACCATAATGCATTTGAACATAATACATCTGACCATAAAGAAGAGATTAACACTTGTCATTTCGACATAAAATTTGCCGTTTCAACATAACGCAGTCGAACGTAAAGGAAACTTTCATTTTAATGAACTTGTCGTCGCAATAAACGACTTTTTCAATGAATGTAAGTCGACATAAAAAAAGTTCAAGTCACCATAAAGCCACCATAAAAGCCTCTATTTAAACTTGTTGTTTCGTCATAAAACTATTTCTGTGGTTTGGGCATAATACATCTCACCATAAACTAGGGACAGCGAAAGAGAAAGCCTATTTTCGCTGTTTAAAACGCGATTATGGCGAAACGACAAAAACCTTAAAACTTGACAGTTCACCATAATGCGATAATGCCATAATCGCGTTTTAAACGGCGAAAGTAGGCTTGCTGTTCCGCTGTCCCTAGTTTATGGTGAGATGTATTATGCCAAAACGACAGAAACAGTTTTATAGCGAAATGACAAGTTTAAAGAGAGGCTTTTATGGTGAGACTTTTTTATGTCGACTTGCATTTATTGAAAAAGTGGTTTATGGCGAAATGCTTTATGTTGAAATGCTAAAAATTTTGAACTTTTGAGAGCTATATGTTCAATTGCATTATACCGAAATCCATGGTGAAATACAGATTTTGTATGTCGAAATGCAGATTTTTTTATGTTCAACTGCTTTATGGTGAAATGCGCTATGTTGAATGGTGTTCTCCCCTTTGTGAAGACACCGGGATATCTTGATTTTGGGAGTCTTTTACATTGTTTGGGAAAAGCAGCAAAAAGTTTTTTTTTTAATTTCCCGAGATTTTGTCCAGCCAGTCGAGTGGCTCTTTTTTCTTCCTTGAGTTTTTTTGAGGCGAGGGTTCTTGTTTACATACCAGACGCGCATGCGCGAGCTTCCAGGTATTTTTAGTTCCCGCGTCATTTCAAAAAATCACCTTTGAGATTTGCCAAAATTCCAACTAGTTTGATAACACGAGGAGGTTATTTTTTTTCCTCTCGCAAGAAAAGCTCGGGCGGAGAGGAAAAAATCCAACGAGCTCTTCTTGCGAGAGGAAAAAAATTAACCCCCTCGGTTTAACAAACTATTAGGTGTACAAAATGAAACTCGGCTAAAATCTACAAAATTCAAATTTACCCTGTGGCTGAGTTTTATTTTCTACACCTAATAAATAAAAATTGTAGGAAATTTAATTCCCTATAAATTTGCACTTAATTATTTTTTTCTAGGATGCACCATTTTCGCAAAATAATTTTTTTTAAATAAATTTATCTTGAAAACAGTGCGTCCTAGAGAAAAATGAATAGAATAAAAATTAAAGAAAATTGAATTTACAACTGATTTTAATTAGTGCATTTTTTCAATATCTGTAACGGTTTACGATTTACAAGCCTTTAAAAATTAACCTTCTTAATGGTTATACTTCAATAACCCTCTTACACGGAGAAGGTCAACTTTTGATGGACTTTAACGCCTAAAATGTTCAAAATTTTGAAAAAATGAACTACTAGGTGTACAAAATGAAACTCGGCTAAAATCTACAAAATTCAAATTTACCCTGTGGCTGAGTATTTTGTACGCCTAATAAATTGAATTTAGGCAAATCTCAAAGATGGATTTTTGAAAATGAACTAAAAGTACTTTTTTTTCCTTTCCCTATATTGTTTTCCTCACAAAAAGTGGACTTAGCACATAATAATTTTTTTGGGGTGAAGGGACTAATCCCATGAAAATTTCAGATGACAGCCGCTCCGTCGATATCGAGGACCTCGTGTTGACAATCGGCTTTGAATCGATCGGCTCATCTACCAGCACGACCGAATCATCCACAACTAAAAGAAACAAAAAACCAAACCGTGGATAATAATATTTATAAAAAAAATGTATTTTTTAAACAAAATATTGTTTAATTATGAAATTTAATAGAACCACTTTTATGCTGTTGGTTAATTTTTTTATTAACTTAAAAAATGCAAGGGCGGAGAGTGTATCTCGTCTGGGAAATCCCCATGTCAGAAGCAGAAAAAGTCTCTCGTGAGTGAAACCAGGTCCCTTGTGAGTCGGGCTAATGGAGCTCACCCCTTTGTCCAGCCCCTGTTTTTTCTTTTTTTTTTTAACTTTTTTTTTTTTTTCGTCTGTAACAAAAACCTTCCCCCTAACTAATTAGCTCTTGTCCTTGCTCCTCCGTGGTTTGCTGTACAAAATGAATAAAGTAGGACCTCTTTTATAATTTAACTTTGGTTTTGAGAATTTTTTTTTCTAATTTTACTGCCAATTTAACTAAAAAAAAAACTCAATTTTTTTAAGACCGAAGATTTTTCTGAGAACTGCCACAGGCCGAGTACGAGGCCATTGCATTCCGATGAGATTAAGTACATCGTCAACCAGCACAATAAAATGAGGGATTTGGCCTCAAGAAAGTTTAACTTTTCCAACTTTAAAATAATGGTTTTTTTTTTTTCATTTTCACAAATGTTTTTATTTTAAAATTTATTATTTTAGAAACCGTTTTTTAGCCATAAGTGCTCAAAGATGGGAGAACCAATGTCCAAATGAATCTGCTGTAAACACACGTAAGAAAATTGATCAAAATTGTCAACTGCCTAAAAGAGAAGTTATTGTAATACTCTCCATGGACGGTTTTGGGAGATGATCTTGATTCCCCGTCTTCGGCCCTATCTTCACCAAATTTTTACCAAAAATTCCTAAAAGATGATCTTGAATCCACGTCTTCGGCCCAATCTTCACCAAATTTTTACTAAAAATTCCTAAAAGAGAAGTTATTGTAATACTCTCCACGGACGGTTCCTTGGGGGTGATCTTGATTCCCCGTCTTCGGCCTTATCTTCACCAAATTTTTACCAAAAATTCCTAAAACATAATCGTGAATCCGCGTCTTCGGCCCTATCTTCACCAAATTTTTACCAAAAATTCCTAAAAGATGATCTTGATTCCCAGTCTTCGGCCCTATCTTCACCAAATGTTTACCAAAAGTTCCTAAAAGAGAAGTTATTGTAATACTCTCCATGGACGGTTCTTTGGGGGTGATCTTGATTCCCCGTCTTCGGCCCTATCTTCACCAAATTTTTACCAAAAATGCCCAATCTTCACCAAATTTTTACAAAAAATGGCCAATCTTCACCAAATGTTTACCAAAAGTTCCTAAACGAGAAGTTATTGTAATACTCTCCATGGACGGTTCTTTGGGGGTGATCTTGATTCCCCGTCTTCGGCCCCATCTTCACCAAATTTTTACCAAAAATTCCTAAAAGATGATCTTGATTCCCAGTCTTCGGCCCTATCTTCACCAATTTTTTACCAAAAATTCCTTAAAGAGAAGTTATTGTAATACTCTCCATGGACGGTTCTTTGGGGGTGATCTTGATTCCCCGTCTTCGGCCCTATCTTCACCAAATTTTTACCAAAAATTCCCTATCTTCACCAAAGATTTACCAAAAGTGCCCTATCTTCACCAAATTTTTACCAAAAATGCCCTATCTTCACCAAATTTTTTACCAAAAATTTCTAAAAGATGATCTTGATTCCCAGTCTTCGGCCCTATCTTCACCAAATTTTTACCAAAAATTCCTAAAAGATGATCTTGATTCCCAGTGTTGGGCCCTATCTTCACCAAATTTTTACCAAATATGCCCAATCTTCACCAAATTTTTACCAAAAATTCCTAAAAGATGATCTTGATTCCCAGTGTTGGGCCCTATCTTCACCAAATTTTTACCAAAAGTTCCGAAAAGAGAAGTTATTGTAATACTCTCCATGCACGGTTCTTTGGGGGTGATCTTGATTCCACGTCTTCGGCCCTATCTTCACCAAATTTTTACCAAAAGTTCCTTAAAGATGATCTTGATTCCCCGTCTTCGGCCCTATCTTCACCAAATTTTTACCAAAAATGCCCAATCTTCACCAAATTTTACCAAAAATTCCTAAAAGATGATCTTGATTCCCAGTGTTCGGCCCTATCTTCACCAAATCTTTACCAAAAATTCCGAAAAGAGAAGTTATTGTAATACTCTCCAAGGCCGGTTCTTTGGGGGTGATCTTGATTCCACGTCTTCGGCCCTATCTTCACCAAATTTTTACCAAAAGTTCCTAAAAGATAAGTTATTGTAATACTCTCCATGGACGGTTCTTTGGGGGTGATCTTGATTCCCCGTCTTCGGCCCAATCTTCACCAAATGTTTACCAAAAATGCCCAATCTTCACCAAATTTTTACCAAAAATTCCTAAAAGATGATCTTGATTCCCAGTCTTCGGCCCTATCTTCACCAAATTTTCGCCAAAAATTCCTAAAAGAGAAGTTATTGTAATACTCTCCATGGACTGTTCTTTGGGGGTGATCTTGATTCCCCGTCTTCGGCCCTATCTTCACCAAATTTTTACCAAAATTTCCTAAAAGAGAAGTTATTGTAATACTCTCCTTGGACGGTTCTTTGGGGGTGATCTTGATTCCCCGTTTTCGGCCCTATCTTCACCAAATTTTTTCCAAAAATGCCCAATCTTCACCAAATTTTTACCAAAAATTCCTAAAAGATGATCTTGATTCCCAGTCTTTTTTTTTTTCGTCTGTAACAAAAACCTTCCCCCTAACTAATTAGCTCTTGTCCTTGCTCCTCCGTGGTTTGCTGTACAAAATGAATAAAGTAGGACCTCTTTTATAATTTAACTTTGGTTTTGAGAATTTTTTTTTCTAATTTTACCGCCAATTTTGCTCAAAAGTTTTTAGTTCACATTGTAGCGTGTAAAAGAAATTTTTTTGGGTGATGAGCCCCTGGAGGTTGAAATATATCTGTTTAATGTGTTATGGCTAAGACCTTCCTGAAACTGGGTCTTTCCCAAGGCTGTTATTAAAGGGACCGTCGGGCTCGCTCGTTCAGAGCAAACAGAGCTTATATTAGCACCATAGATCCCAGGTGTCTCTTGTAATGCAGCGTCGGCTATTACTGGCGTGATCATGGTTTTCAAACCTTGGAAGCCATGATCATCCTTTCAAATCAACGAGCGAAGAAGGGACGGGGCTAAGGGAAGAACATTGCCCAAATTACCGACATTAACCGAATGGTTTTCAAATCCTCCCCTACCTTGTTATTTTATGCAAACGTTCATTCCATACCTCAGTACGAAATCCTTCTACAAATAAACACAATAACTAGTTCATTCCAATTGTTGTCTCTAGGTATCAAATAAAATTTTGGATAAATTGACGACTAAAAGACCGAATCGTCTACTTTTTTGTACTGACAATCCAAACAGTCGTTAAATCGACCGTCAGATGTCGTACGATGAGGAAAAACTTTATCAGATCCTCAGCTAAACAGTTTTCAGATCAGCCAAAGCATAGTATCGATAAATCTTCAGCAAAGTTGTTAGATCGTCTACAAAACAGCGGCTAAATCATAAGCTAAGCATCTGACCATCTAACATAAGCAGTCTGTCAGCTAACAGTCGTTGAAACGCCAGCAAAACAGTCGTTGCAACGCCAGCAAAACAGTCGTTGAAACGCCAGCAAAACAGTCGTTGAAACGCCAGAACGCCAGAACGCCAGCAAAACAGTCGTTGAAACGCCAGCAAAACAGTCGTTGAAACGCCAGAACGCCAGAACGCCAGCAAAACAGTCGTTGAAACGCCAGCAAAACAGTCGTTGCAACGCCAGCAAAACAGTCGTTGAAACGCCAGCAAAACAGTCGTTGCAACCCCAGCAAAACAGTCGTTGCAACCCCAGCAAAACAGTCGTTGAAACGCCAGCAAAAAGTCGTTGAATCGCCAGCAAACCAGTCGTTGAAATGCCAGCAAAACAGTCGTTGCAACGACAGCAAAACAGTCCTTGAAACGCCAGCAAAACAGTCGTTGAAACGCCAGCAAAAAAGTCGTTGAATCGCCAGCAAACCAGTCGTTGAAATGCCAGCAAAACAGTCGTTGCAACGACAGCAAAACAGTCCTTGAAACGCCAGCAAAACAGTCGTTGAAACGCCAGCAAAAAAGTCGTTGAATCGCCAGCAAACCAGTCGTTGAAACGCCAGCAAAACAGTCGTTGAATCGCCAGCAAAACAGTCGTTGAAAGGCCAGCAAAACAGTCGTTGCAACGACAGCAAAACAGTCCTTGAAACGCCAGCAAAACAGTCCTTGAAACGCCAGCAAAACAGTCGTTGAAACGCCAGCAAAACAGTCGTTGCAACGCCAGCAAAACAGTCGTTGCAACGCCAGCAAAACAGTCGTTGCAACGCCAGCAAAACAGTCGTTGCAACCCCAGCAAAACAGTCGTTGAAACGCCAGCAAAAAAGTCGTTGAATCGCCAGCAAAAAGTCGTTGAAACGCCAGAACGCCAGCAAAACAGTCGTTGAAACGCCAGCAAAACAGTCGTTAAAACGGCAGCAAAACAGTCGTTGCAACGCCAGCAAAACAGTCGTTGAAACGCCAGCAAAACAGTCGTTGAATCGCCAGCAAAACAGTCGTTGAAAGGCCAGCAAAACAGTCGTTGCAACGACAGCAAAACAGTCCTTGAAACGCCAGCAAAACAGTCCTTGAAACGCCAGCAAAACAGTCGTTGAAACGCCAGCAAAACAGTCGTTGCAACGCCAGCAAAACAGTCGTTGCAACGCCAGCAAAACAGTCGTTGCAACGCCAGCAAAACAGTCGTTGAAATGCCAGCAAAAAGTCGTTGAAACGCCAGAACGCCAGCAAAACAGTCGTTGAAACGCCAGCAAAACAGTCGTTAAAACGGCAGCAAAACAGTCGTTGCAACGCCAGCAAAACAGTCGTTGAAACGCCAGCAAAACAGTCGTTGAATCGCCAGCAAAACAGTCGTTGAAACGCCAGCAAAACAGTCGTTGAAACGCCAGCAAAACAGTCGTTGCAACGCCAGCAAAACAGTCGTCGCAACGCCAGCAAAACAGTCGCTGAAACGCCAGCAAAACAGTCGTTGCAACGCCAGCAAAACAGTCAGCAAAAAAGCCGTTGAAACATCCGCCAGGCAGTCGTTCTATCTTCAGCTAAACATTGTTTAAATCTTCAGTTAAAAAATCGATAAATTGTCAGCTTAGCAGTCCTTAAATGGCCATTTACACATCAGTTAGATTGTCAACTATCGATGGATCGCCAAACAAGCAGTGGTTATATTATATCGTCAGGTAAACTGTTGTTAGATCGGCAAATCGTCGGCTAAACAGTCGTAGAATCATCGGCCAAAAAGATATTGAAACATCTGCAAGACACTCTTTCTATGTTCAGCTAAATATTGCTTAAATCTTCAGTTAAAAGTTCGATAAATTGTCAGCTAAACAGTCTTTAAATCGTCATTTACAAATCGATTGTCACCAATCGATTGTCAGACAAGCAGTGGTTATATCATCAGGTAAACAGTTGTTAGATCGACAAATCGTCAGTCGTTGAAACGCCAGCTAAGCTGTCATTGAAACATCTGCAAAAAAAAAAAGCCGTTAAAACATCTGCCAGGCATATTCGTTCTATCTTCTGCTAAACTAAACTTAAATCTTCAGATAAAAATTCGATCAATTGTCAGCTAAGCAGCCAGATAGATTGGCAAATCGTCAGCTAAACAGTCATTGTAACGTCAGCTAAACAGTCGTAGAATCATCAGCCAAAAGACGTTGAAGCATCTGTCAAACAGTCGCTCTATCTTCAGCTAAGCATTGTTTAAATCTTCAGTGAAAACTTCGATTAATTGACAGCAAAGCAGTCATTTACAAATCGATTGTCACCTATCATTAGATCGCCAAACAAGCAGTGGTCATATCGTCAGATAAACAGTTATTAGATCGACAAATCGTCAGCCAAACAGTCGTTGAAACATCAGCCAAAAAGCCGTTGAAACATCTCCTAGACTGTTGTTCTATCTTCAGTTCATCCTAAACCTTCAGTTGAAAATTCGATAAATTGTCAGCTAAGCAGTCTTTAAATCATAATTTACAAATCAGTTAGTCATCTATCGATAGATCGCCAAACAAGCAGTGGTTATATCGTCAGATAGATATCTAATAAATAGTTATTAGATCGACAAATCGTCAGCTAAGAAGTCATTGAAATGTCAGCTAAATAGTAGTTGCAACATCTGCCAGGCAGTCGTTCTATCTTCAGCTAAACATTGTTTAAGTCTTCAGTTAAAAATTCGATAAATTGTCAGCTAAGCAGTCTTTAAATAGTAATTTACAATTAGATTGTCCCCAATCGATAGATCGCAAAACAAGCAGTGGTTATATCGTCGGGTAAACAGTTTAACAACTTATCTAACGATCTAACGATCAACTTATCTAACTATCTAACGATAGGTAAATCGTCAGCTAAACAGTCGTTAAACCATTGGTTAAAAACTTGTTAAATCGTTAGCAGAAAAGGTGACGATCGCCAACTAAACAGTGGTTGGTCGACGTGAGGTGTTAGTCGTTGGCCGAGTTTGGTCGCTGGTTTGAAACTTTGGTCATCGAAATATCCAGTTCAGAATCCATCATGGATAAAGCTTCATGAGTAATTCAAATATCATTAGACGTCTGAAAGAAACCCATCGTAGTTGAAATCCTATAAGGAATACCCTGAGCTTAATCTGATTCATTCATTCGTAGACCGTTTCCTTATCCCCCAAGTCTCATCCTCATAACTTCATTTATTATCCACATCCTTCTATCGCCCTCCTCGTTTTCGGAATGAACCCCGAACTCGGTTTTCTAATCTATTTAGTATCCTCCCGGGTTTTACGATCGTTTTTATAATTTTATAACAATGAGCGTTTTTTTTTTGTTGAAAATTTACCAAGTTCGGGAAAGAGAAAAAAGAGTTTTGTCATTGACAGGTGCTTGAAAATGACAAGGAGGCTAATATAAAAGCGGGTTTCGGGAAGCAAAAAGTTGACATATTATCCTCACAAGAAACTCTAATGTCTAGGCGCCAACTAAGAGCACATTCCCTCTCCTCTTTACAGAATTGATTAGCATACAAAATGCTTTATAATAACATTCAGGTACGCCTCGTGTGGCTTCCAAAAAAACGTCCTCCTTCACTTTTTGCCTAAAACTTTTTGGGAAAATTAATTGTTAATTACGTGCTGTCCAATATGTTAGGGATAGCAATTCCAAAATCCTTAGATATTGGTTATTTTTCGATCCCCAAAATTTTGGGGTTAAAATTTTAAGTCACGGGATTTTCCCCGATTGCGGAATTAACAATATTGGAGGGGGAAGTATTAAAGAAGGGGAGTATGAAGGAAGGGGAAGTATAAAGGAGAGGAAGTTCAATGAGGGGAAGTATAACGGGGGGAGGGAGCTATAAAGGAGGAGAATTATAGGGAGGTGAAGTTCAAGGAGGAGGAAGAATAAGATTTAAAAAATTCGTTTAAAAGTTTCAAACTCGATAAAAAAGGTGTTTTTACACCACAGAATTGAGAAAAATGATCAAAAACTCGTCTCGAGGTGTAAAACGTCGAAAAACTCGATAAAAAAGGTGTTTTTACACCACAGAATCAAGAAAAATGATCAAAAATTAGTCTAAAAGTGTCAAACACTGAAAAACTCGATAAAAAAAGGTGTTTTTACACCACAGAATCGAGAAAAATGATCGAAAACTCGTCTAAAGGTGTCAGACGCTGAAAAACTCTATAAAAAAGGTGTTTTTACACCACGGAATCAAGAAAAATGATAAAAAACTCTTCCAAATGTGTCAAACGCTGAAAAACTCGATTAAAAAAAAAGGTTTTTTTACACCACAGAATCGACAAACATGATCAAAAACTCGTTTATCAGTGTCAAACGCTGAAAAACTTCATAAAAAGGTGTTTTTACGCCACAGAATCGAGAAAAATGATCAAAAACTAGTCTTAAAGTGAAAAACTCGATAAAAAAAAGGTGTTTTTACACCACAGAATCGAGAAAAATGATCAAAAACTCGTCTAAAAGTGTCAAACGATGAACAACTCGATAAGAAAGGTGTTTTTACACCATAGAATCGAGTGAATGATCCAAAAACGATAAAAGATAAGCACTTAGAAATGCGATAAAATCTGTGTTTTTACACCAAAAAATCGGGAAAAAGTGTATCTGAAGCTCATTTCTAAAATGAAGTCCCTAAAACTCTTGGATAAAAATTCCTTAAATGTGTAGTGAATAATTGTTAATAAAAATGAAAATAAACTCTGACAAGTTGACTTTAAAAAATAAACTTTTTTGTTTAACAATTCCTGAAGGAAAAACCAATAAATACTCCTTGTAACTTTTTACACAAGGCTTCTTTAGATCCTTTTAAAAAAGCGGCCTAGGAAATTTCCGCCAGCCTAGGCCATGAATGGGAAAAAAGGTGGGACAGTTCCCGTTTTCAAACAGTCTATTGAATTCCTCCGACGGAAAAAAATCCATCAGCTTTGTTGAAAAAAGAAGAGAGAAAAAAAAGGTACGACAATAAACTGAAAGCTAATATTTTTAAATTTGTAAATTGCCTATGGATTGAAACAGGATTTACTTGGAACTTCATAACGACAAAGCGATGAATCTTGGAGGATTAATCAAATTAACTCGGATCCCGCGAGAAACTTAAGTGGGAGAATTTCTTATTGTATGAGGGAAAGGGGCGAATTTTCCGCCCTCCCAGAATGTTGGCTCGTGCCCAACGTATCCTACGAATTTATGCCCTCCTCTACACCATACTCAGAAACTCGAGTGGGCTTTTTACCTCGAAAACACTTTATCTCTTTAAAATTACTTTTTATTATGCTTGAGCGATTCACAGAGTTTTCAGTTTTGAATTTGAGGTACCTACTTTAATTTGTATAATTTATTGTATAAGTAGGTACCTACAAGTTTTGATCATTTTTCTCGATTCTGTGATGTAAAAACACCTTTTTTATCGAGGTTTTATGAGTTGGACACCTTCAGGCGAGTTTTTGATTATTTTTCTAGATTCGGTAGTGTAAAAACACTTTTTTTAGGTAGATTTCTTTTCTTCAAAAATCTACCTATTGTAATGTACCAAGTAGTCGCAGATTCAAAAAATTTTCTATACGTTTTTCGTTTCATACCTCCTGGACCCCAAAACCATCCTCAGTTGAAAAGTTTATATATATATATATATATATATTAGCACGATAACTGGAGCAATTTTAATGTGAGGGTGACGATATCCGGTATTTAGAGCTTTTATCTCAATAGCTCGGACGAGTTCGTTAATGGCTGAAATCGGACCAGCGATTCACCTACTTTACTTAGGGCTTAAAAGACAAAATTGGCATTTTCTATTGAAATCCTAGTCCTTTTGCAAAAAAAAACTTTAAGACCTCTGCGAGGGCGTGTAAAAAATTAATTAAAGCAGGTTTGGACGAGCCAGGCGCAAAATATTGAACTAGCTAAAATTTAAAAAAAATTTGAATTTATACCGGGAAATTATTAAATATTTTATTAATAAAATTATCAGATGTTTTTCTAGGGGCTCAGTGGCGCAATTTTTCTTATATCATCATTTTTATAACATAATTATATATTTTGTGTTTATACATTTTAATTTTAATCATGAAAGAAATCTACCTTTTAGTCCCTGCTACCGCAGGGTCATTATTTTTAATCAATTTTTTCAGCGCGAGTTTTTGATCATTTTTCTCGATTCTATGGTGTAAAAAAACCTTATTTATCGAGTTTTTCGGCGTTTTACACTTTTAGATGAGTTTTTGATCATTTTTCTCGATTCTGTGGTGTAAAAACACCTTTTTATCGATTTGTTCAGCGTTTGACACTTTTAGACGAGTTTTTGATCATTTTTCTCGATTCTGTGGTGTAAAACACCTTTTTTATAGAGTTTTTCACTTTTAGACTAGTTTTGATCATTTTTCTCGATTCTGTGATGTAAAAACACCTTTTTTATCGAGGTTTTCTGCGTTGGACACCTTTAAGCGAGTTTTTGATTATTTTTCTAGATTCTATGTTGTAAAAACACTTTTTTAATCGATTTTTTCAGCGTTTACCACTTAAAAACGAGTTTTTGGTCATTTTTATCGATTCTGTGGTGTAAAAACACCTTTTTTATCGAGTTTTTTAGCGTTTGACACTTTAAAACGAGATTTTGATTTTTTCTAGATTTTGTGGTGTAAAAACACCTCTTTTATCGAGTTTTTCAGCGTTCGACACCTATAGACGAGTTTTTGATCATTTTCTCGATTCGGTGGTGTAAAAACACCTTTTTTTATCGAGTTTTTCAGCGTTTGACCCATTTAGAAGAGTTTTTGATCATTTTTCTCGATTCTGTGCTGTAAAAACACCTTTTTATCGAGGTTTTTCAGCGTTTGACACTTTTAGACGAGTTTTTGATTATTTTTCTAGATTTGTGGTGTAAAAACACCTTTTTTATCGAGTTTTTCAGCGTTTGACACCTATAGACGAGTTTTTGATCATTTTTCTCGATTCGGTAGTGTAAAAACACCCTTTTTATCGAGTTTTTCAGCATTTGACCCATGTAGGAGAGTTTTTGGTCATTTTTCTCGATTCTGTGGTGTAAAAACACCATTTTTATCGAGTTTTTCAGCGTTTGACACCTATAGACGAGTTTTTGATCATTTTTCTCGATTCTGTGGTGTAAAAACACCTTATTTATCGAGTTTTTCGGCGTTTTACACTTTTAGATGAGTTTTTGATCATTTTTCTCGATTCTGTGGTGTAAAAACACCTTTTTTATCGATTTGTTCAGCGTTTGACACTTTTAGACGAGTTTTTGATCATTTTTCTCGATTCTGTGGTGTACAAACACCTTTTTATAGAGTTTTTCACTTTTAGACTAGTTTTGATCATTTTTCTCGATTCTGTGATGTAAAAACACCTTTTTTATCGAGGTTTTCTGCGTTGGACACCTTTAAGCGAGTTTTTGATTATTTTTCTAGATTCTATGTTGTAAAAAGACTTTTTTTAATCGATTTTTCAGCGTTTAACACTTAAAATCGAGTTTTTGGTTATTTTTATCGATTCTGTGGTGTAAAAACACCTTTTTATCGAGTTTTTAGCGTTTGACACTTTTAAACGAGATTTTGATTATTTTTCTAGATTTTGTGGTGTAAAAACACCTCTTTTATCGAGTTTTTCAGCGTTTGACACCTATAGACGAGTTTTTGATCATTTTTCTCGATTCGGTGGTGTAAAAACACCTTTCTTTATCGAGTTTTTCAGCGTTTGACCCATTTAGAAGAGTTTTCGATCATTTTTCTCGATTCTGTGGTGTAAAAACACCCTTTTATTGAGGTTTTTCAGCGTTTGACACTTTTAGACGAGTTTTTGATCATTTTTCTCGATTCGGTAGTGTAAAAACACCCTTTTTATCGAGTTTTTCAGCATTTGACCCATGTAGGAGAGTTTTTGGTCATTTTTCTCGATTCTGTGGTGTAAAAACACCTTTTTTATCGAGGTTTTCTGCGTTGGACACCTTTAAGCGAGTTTTTGATTATTTTTCTAGATTCTATGTTGTAAAAACACTTTTTTTAATCGATTTTTTCAGCGTTTAACACTTAAAATCGAGTTTTTGGTCATTTTTATCGATTCTGTGGTGTAAAAACACCTTTTTTATCGAGTTTTTTAGCGTTTGACACTTTTAAACGAGATTTTGATTATTTTTCTAGATTTTGTGGTGTAAAAACACCTCTTTTATCGAGTTTTTCAGCGTTTGACACCTATCGACGAGTTTTTGATCATTTTTCTCGATTCGGTGGTGTAAAAACACCTTTTTTTATCGAGTTTTTCAGCGTTTGACCCATTTAGAAGAGTTTTTGATCATTTTTCTCGATTCTGTGGTGTAAAAACACCCTTTTATTGAGGTTTTTCAGCGTTTGACACTTTTAGACGAGTTTTTGATCATTTTTCTCGATTCGGTAGTGTAAAAACACCCTTTTTATCGAGTTTTTCAGCATTTGACCCATGTAGGAGAGTTTTTGGTCATTTTTCTCGATTCTGTGGTGTAAAAACACCATTTTTATCGAGTTTTTCAGCGTTTGACACCTATAGACGAGTTTTTGATCATTTTTCTCGATTCTGTGGTGTAAAAACACCTTATTTATCGAGTTTTTCGGCGTTTTACACTTTTAGATGAGTTTTTGATCATTTTTCTCGATTCTGTGGTGTAAAAACACCTTTTTTATCGATTTGTTCAGCGTTTGACACTTTTAGACGAGTTTTTGATCATTTTTCTCGATTCTGTGGTGTACAAACACCTTTTTTATAGGGTTTTTCACTTTTAGACTAGTTTTGATCATTTTTCTCGATTCTGTGATGTAAAAACACCTTTTTTATCGAGGTTTTCTGCGTTGGACACCTTTAAGCGAGTTTTTGATTATTTTTCTAGATTCTATGTTGTAAAAACACTTTTTTTAATCAATTTTTTCAGCGTTTAACACTTAAAATCGAGTTTTTGATCATTTTTCTCGATTCTGTGGTGTAAAAACACCCTTTTATTGAGGTTTTTCAGCGTTTGACACTTTTAGACGAGTTTTTGATTATTTTCTAGATTTTGTGGAGTAAAAACACCTTTTTTATCGAGTTTTTCAGCGTTTGACACCTATAGACGAGTTTTTGATCATTTTTCTCGATTCTATGGTGTAAAAACACCTTATTTATCGAGTTTTTCGGCGTTTTACACTTTTAGATGAGTTTTTGATCATTTTTCTCGATTCTGTGGTGTAAAAACACCTTTTTTATCGATTTGTTCAGCGTTTGACGCTTTTAGACGAGTTTTTGATCATTTTTCTCGATTCTGTGGTGTACAAACACCTTTTTTATAGAGTTTTTCACTTTTAGACTAGTTTTGATCATTTTTCTCGATTCTGTGATGTAAAAACACCTTATTTATCGAGTTTTTCGGCGTTTTACACTTTTAGATGAGATATTGATCATTTTTCTCGATTCTGGGGTGTAAAAACACCTTTTTTATCGAGGTTTTTCAGCGTTTGACACTTTTAGACGAGTTTTTGATTATTTTTCTAGATTTTGTGGTGTAAAAACACCTTTTTTATCGAGTTTTTCAGCGTTTGACACCTATAGACGAGTTTTTGATCATTTTTCTCGATTCGGTAGTGTAAAAACACCCTTTTTATCGAGTTTTCAGCATTTGACCCATGTAGGAGAGTTTTTGGTCATTTTTCTCGATTCTGTGGTGTAAAAACACCTTTTTTATCGAGTTTTTCGGCGTTTTACACTTTTAGATGAGATATTGATCATTTTTCTCGATTCTGGGGTGTAAAAACACCTTTTTTATCGAGTTTTTCAGCATTTGACACTTTTAGACTAGTTTTTGATCATTTTTCTCGATTCTGTGGTGTAAAAACACCCTTTTTATCGAGTTTTCCAGCATTTGACCCATTTAGGAGAGTTTTTGATCATTTTTCTCGATTCTATGTTGTAAAAACACCTTTTTTTATCGAGTTTTTCAGCGTTTGACACTTTTAGACTCGTTTTAATCATTTTCTCAATTCTGTGGCGTAAAAACACCTTTTTTAATCGAGTTTTTCAGCGTTTGACACCTATAGACGAGTTTTTGATCATTTTTCTCGATTCTATGTTGTAAAAACACATTTTTATCTAGTTTTTTCAGCGTTTGACACTTTTAGACTCGTTTTAATCATTTTTCTCAATTCTGTGGCGTAAAAACACCTTTTTTATCTAGTTTTTCAGCTTTTGACACTTTTAGACGAGTTTTTGATCATTTTTCTCAATTCTGTGGCGTAAAAACACCTTTTTTATCTAGTTTTTCAGCTTTTGACACTTTTAGACGAGTTTTTGATCATTTTTCTCAATTCTGTGGCGTAAAAACACCCTTTTTTATCGAGTTTATCAGCATTTGACCCATTTAGAAGAGTTTTTGATCATTTTTCTCGATTCTGTGGTGTAAAAACACCTTTTTTATCTAGTTTTTCAGCTTTTGACACTTTTAGACGAGTTTTTGATCATTTTTCTCAATTCTGTGGCGTAAAAACACCTTTTTTTATCGAGTTTTTCAGCGTTTGACACTTTTAGACTCGTTTTAATCATTTTTCTCAATTCTGTGGCGTAAAAACACCTTTTTTAATCGAGTTTTTCAGCGTTTGACACCTATAGACGAGTTTTTGATCATTTTTCTCGATTCTATGTTGTAAAAACACCTTTTTTATCTAGTTTTTCAGCGTTTGACACTATTAGCTTAGTTTTTGATCATTTTTCTCGATTCTGTGGTGTAAAATCACCCTTTTATCGAGGTTTTCTGCGTTTGACACCTTTAGACGAATTTTTGATTATTTTTCTAGATTTTGTGGTGTAAAATAATTTAATTATAAAAACTTTTCTCTTTGATTATTCATCCTATTTACCTTTCTTTTATTTTTAATTAAAAATTTTTATTAGATCTATATTATTTATTACTAAAAGTTTAAAAATTATGACTGAAGTAATTTTCTGTGAAAGGGTTTCCTTATATTTTACAGAAAAGAAATTAAATGGATTTAGGTTTTTTATAAACAACCTGACCAGACCTCAGTTAGCCAAAGTTTTTTTTTCAAGCTTTAAGAGTTTTCTAATATTTATGGAAATCCCGTTGAGGGTAAAGAACAGTTTCACTTTGTTTCTTTTTTCCTCCGTTTTCTTTTATTTTTTAAGAAAAAGAGAATCCTTTTTAATTAATCCCTTCGGAACTCTTGGATGGTGTTTAATCTATCGAGGGTTTATTGTATCGAAGACAGATCGTTTCATGGAATTCGCTCTAACGAGATGATTCGCAAGATTCAATTTTGACAGTGCAATGAATAGTAATCATTCTCGAACAACCGCCCTATTGTTTATTCTGGTGATAGCTGCCAGCTTATTTGCATTTTCATGTTAATCAGTCATATATTGGAAGGTGCGGTTGAAAATTTAAAATTTATGTTCTTCAAAAAAATCTGGACTCCAAATCCACCAAAAAGGATAATTTT
The DNA here is from genome assembly GCA_014119065.1 of Orius insidiosus. Taxonomy (NCBI): domain Eukaryota; kingdom Metazoa; phylum Arthropoda; class Insecta; order Hemiptera; family Anthocoridae; genus Orius; species Orius insidiosus. The sequence goes on along the minus strand of JACGAQ010000315.1, from coordinate 74,803 downwards.
TTAGTTTCGGGAGAAAAGAAAACACGTAAGTCTCGCCACACCGCGCTTCCTTTTTAGAGGTAAGTGATCTTTCTTTTTTACCAGGAATGAATCAGGCGATTTGTGCATTTGAGTAAAGATATGAGAATCATTAACATTTTTCTAATATACAAAATTTTTTTTTTTTATGATATCTTTTAACATCAAAAGGATATCTTAACGGTTTACCCTCAAAAACAAAAATTCGGCCTGAAATTCCAACAATTTACGAAGTATTAGGGTAATAACGATTTTCTTTGACCTACAAGAGATAGAATGATAGGAGAAAAAAAGTACAGTCGGCTTCGGTTATTGTAAATGCAAAAAAGCACCTAAAATTTTGCTATTATAAGAGTATTGTTGCTATATCGGATTTTACTGTGACGTAATAGGATAACCGATACCAGAAGTGAGATGTAAAATAATATGAGAAGCGGAAAAGTGGAAGGTTCTCCTGTAATTTGTTGTTGGTGAACTATGGTGGAGTTAACTTTAGAGAATCTCTTCAATTTTTGTGTGTCTCCACTAGAATTAGGTTTTATTTAAATAAACTTAAATAAAATTTTCCTTTTTTATTGACGGGACCGGTTTCGAAATCTTATGCGATTTCATCTTCAGCCTAAAAACAATTGAACGACATTTTTTTTATTATAGACGAATTACAGAAGAATGTTATGAAAAATTTACCTTTTACTTGAAAATTATCGTATTTAAAAGAAAAAAATTGTTTTTAGGCTGAAGATGAAATCGTATAAGATTTCGAAACCGGTCCCGTCAATAAAAAAGGAAAATTTTATTTAAGTTTATTTAAATGAAACCTAATTCCAGAGGAGAGACACACAAAAATTGAAGAGATTCTCCTGTAATTTTGTGGTATCAAAATGGGATAACTAATATCAGAAGTGGGACAACCAATATCAGAAGTGGGATAACCGATATCGGAGATGGGATAATAGTTATCAGAAGTGGGATAACCAATATAAGAAGTGGGATCACCGATATCAGAAGTGGGATAACCAATATTACTCATGGGATAATTGATATCAGAAGTGGGACTGCCGTTTTCAGATAGGGGATGATTTTTAACAGAAGTAGGATAACCAATATCAGAAGTGGGAATGACCAATATCAGAAGTGGGGATGACCAATATCAAAAGTGAGATAACCGATATCAGAAGTGGGATGATTGTTGTCAGAAGTGGGGATGACAAATATCAGAAGTGGGATAACCAATATATGAAGTGGGATAACCAATATCAGAAGTGGGATAACCAATATACGAGTATAAAGTGGGATAACCAATATCAGACATGGGATAATTGATATCAGAATTGGGGATGACCAATATCAAAAGTGGGATAACCGATATCAGAAGTGGGATGATTGTTGTCAGAAGTGGTATAACCAATATCAGAAGTGGGGATGACCAATATCAGAAGTGGGATAACCAATATATGAAGTGGGATAACCAATATATGAAGTGGGATAACCAATATCAGAAGTGGGATAACCAATATATGAAGTGGGATAACCAATATATGAAGTGGGATAACCAATATATGAAGTGGGATAACCAATATATGAAGTGGGATAACCAATATATGAAGTGGGATAACCAATATACGAGTATAAAGTGGGATAACCAATATCAGACATGGGATAATTGATATCAGAATTGGGGATGACCAATATCAAAAGTGGGATAACCGATATCAGAAGTGGGATGATTGTTGTCAGAAGTGGGATAACCAATATCAGAAGTGGGGATGACCAATATCAGAAGTGGGATAACCAATATATGAAGTGGGATAACCAATATATGAAGTGGGATAACCGATATCAGAAGTGGGATAACCAATATATGAAGTTGGATAACCAATATATGAAGTGGGATAACCAATATATGAAGTGGGATAACCAATATATGAAGTGGGATAACCAATATCAGACATGGGATAATTGATATCAGAACAGGGATTACCGTTTTCAGGCAGAGGATGATTGTTATCAGAAGTAGGATAACCAATATCAGATGTGGGGATGACCAATATCAGAAGTGGGTATGATCAATATCAGAAGTGGGGATGACCAATATCAGAAATGGGATAACCGATATCAGAAGTGGGATGATTGTTGTCAGAAATGGGATAACCTATATCAGAAGTAGGATAACCAATATCAGACATGGGATAATTGATATCAGAAGTGAGATAACCAATATCAGAAGTGGGGATGACCAATATCAGAAGTGGGATAACCGATATCAGAAGGGGGATGATTGTTGTCAGAAGTGGGATAACCAATATCAGAAGTGAGATAACCGATATCAGACAAGGGATAATTGATATCAGAAGTGGGATCGCCGTTTTCAGGCAGAGGATGAGTTTTATCAGAAGTGGGGATGACCAATATCAGTAGTGGGATAACCGATATCAGAAGGGGGATGATTGTTGTCAGAAGTGGGATAACCAATATCAGAAGTGAGATAACCGATATCAGTCAAGGGATTAATAATTATCAGAAGTGGGATGACATATATCAGAAGTGGGAAAATCAATATCAGAAATGGGATAAACAATATCAGAAGTGGGGATAACCAATATCAGAAGTGGGATCACCGACTCTAGAAGTGGGATAACCAATATCAGGCATGGGATGATTGTTATCAGAAGTAGGAAACCAATATCAGAAGTGGGATAACCGATATCAGACCTGTGATGATTTTATTCAGAAGTGGGATAACCGATATCAAAATTGGGATAACCGATATTATTAGATGTGGGATGATTGTTGTCAGAAGTTGGATAACCGATATCAGAAGTGGAATAATTGATATTATAATTCTTAACCCAATTTTTGCATCTGAAGTCGACTAGGAAATAAATAAACAGCTTTTAGGTAGATTTATTCATTATTTCCCCCCTTCCTCAGTAAATAAACAGCTTGGATACTAAACCAGCAATACGTTTAGAACTAGCGGGCTTAGTATCACGGGAAAAAAGTAGCTTGGTCTGTTGCAGGCCCCAGCGGTAACTTTCTCAAAGTAGGGCAATATGATACCTAGTTCTTTTTCTTTTTTTTTTTTTTTTTTTCAAATGAAAGCTGTAAATTCATTTTGATAACATTTTAAATACATACTTACAAAAAGGTATTCTTGCTTCTAAGACGTGATATTCATGTAATATTTATATATATTTTATTGCTCTTGATGGTACTTATTTGCCTGGAAGCTACTTTTGTTTGAACTGCTATTAACATGTAATAATAATCCCAAACGGAAGCTCATTAAATCACTAGAAACCTAATTAGAGTAAAGAAAGATAAGGGCTGAAAGTCTGGCGTAGAAGATAGAATCTTTAATTAAATCTTTCATAAATCCCCAACAATACTTCCATCAGATAATTAACAGGGTTGCACTCGTATTTTGGGCTTCGATATCGGCTTTTTTTTTTATTGAAGCCTAAAAATCTCTTCTAGCTTAGAAAACAATTACGGAGCAATTTTCCGATGTAAACCGAGGGAGCTAGAGGTGGAAACGACACACTCGTTATCCCTCGACGGCCGCAATCGACAAAACCCGCGGCCGGCTACCGACTAATGATAAATCAACAAACAATATAACGATGAGTACTCGACTTGTCCCGGACAATGGGAAAGTAATTAAAACAATCGGGATTATTCAATTGCTCTTACTTTATTACTCGACAGGAAACGTTAATCCACTTTAAAAAACGGTTTCCTCATTTTTTTTTTTACCGAAAAAATGGCGGAGATATTATGTCAGTTACAATTTATAAGACAAGAATTCGGGGGGAAAAATTATATATACTTACAGAAATTCCTGACGCCGCATATGATGGGAAAATACAAAATATCTACAGATATGTCGGATTTTTAAATCCGTCTTATCCGAAGGTTTCTATCTGTCAATTTTGCGTTCTCCTGTAATTTTGCGATATCAGAATGGGATGCCCTATATCAGAAGTGGGACAACCAATATCAGAAGTGGGATAACCTATATCAGACATGGGATAATAGTTATCAGACCTGGGATAACCAATATAAGAAGTGGGGCAACCAATATCAGAAGTGGGATCACCGATATCGACATGGGATATTTGATATCAGAAGTGGGATTACCGTTTTCAGACAGGGGATGATTGTTAACAGAAGTAGGATAAACAATATCTCAAGTGGGGATGACCAATATTAGAAGTGGGATAACCGATATCAGACCTGGGATAACCGATATCAGAAATGGGAAAAACTGATATCAGAAGCGGGATAACCGATATAAAAGGTGGGATAATCGATATCAGAAGATGGATAACCGATTTCAGAAGTGGCATGATTGCTGTCAGAAGTGGGATAACTGATATCAGAAGTGAGGAAAACTGATATCAGAAGTGGGATAACCGATATAAAAGGTGGGATAATCGATATCAGAAGATGGATAACCGACATCAGAAGTGGCATGATTGTGGTCTGAAGTGGGATAACCGATATCAGAAGTGGGATAACCGATATCAGAAATGGGAAAAACTGATATCAGAAGCGGGATAACCGATATAAAAGGTGGGATAATCGATATCAGAAGATGGATAACCGATATCAGAAGTGGCATGATTGTTGTCGGAAGTGGGATAACTGATATCAGAAGTGGAATAACCGATATTAAAATTCTTAACCCAATTTTTACATCCGAAGTCGACTAGGAAGTAAATAAATAGCTTTTAGGTAGATTTATTAATTTTTCCCCCTTCCTTAGTAAATAAACAGCATGGATGCTAAACCAGCAATACGTTTAGAACTAGCGGGTTTAGTATCGCGGGAAAAAAGGGCAATGTGATACCTAGTTTTGCCATTTTTTTTAATCGAAAAAATGGCGGAGATATTATGTCAGTTAAAATTTATAAGATTCAGTGGAAGACATCGAGGGAAAAAAATTATATATACTTACAGAAATTCCTGACGCCGCATATGATGGAAAAATACAAAATATCTACAGATATGTCGGATTTTTAAATCCGTCTTATCCGAAGGTTTCTATCTGTCAATAAATAAATGGCCTTTGACCATCCCTGAAGACTTAGCCTGCCAAAAATTTTTAAAAATATAAAGAGTATTTGTTGAAAGTCGAATAAAAATTGCGGCCGAAAAGCCAGCCGAAAAACAGGCGAAGGACGGCCGGGAGGCCGGCACGACAGTCGAGCTCATGATTGGTCTGGAAGACCTTTTTTTGTAATATGGAGGGTGTCACATTAACTTTTCTTTGAGGAAGTTAAAATGGCACTTAATTGTTTTACTCTCACCGGGTTTTGGAAGTGGTACCGATATCAGAAGTGGGATGAACGATATCAGAAGTGGGATGAACGATATCAGAAGTGGGATAAACGATATCAGAAGTGGGATGAACGATATCAGAAGTGGGATAACCGATATGAGAAACCTTCATCAGAAGATAGATAAGAGAAATCACAACTGATAGCAGAAAATGCATAACTGATAGCAGAAGATGGATAACCGATATCAGAAGATGGATAAAAGATATCAGAAGATGCATAACTGATAGCAGAAATGGGATAACCTATATCAGAAGATGGATAACTGATAGCAGAAGATGCATAACTGATAGCAGAAGATGGATAGCCGATACCAGAAGATGGGTAACCAATATCAGAAGATGCATAACCGATACGAGAAGTGGTAAAACAGATAGCAGAATTTATCGATTTATCGACAAAATAGGGACGGTTTATCGTTAAAACAAGAGACAATTTATCGTCTATATTGGGACGATTTATTGAGTACGATTAATCGACAAAATAGGGACGGTTTATCGTCAAAACAAGAGACGATTTATCGTCTATTTTAGGGCGATTTATCGTCTATTTTGGGGCGATTTGTCGTCTATTTTGGGACGATTTATCGTCTATTTTTTGAGTACGATTAATCGACAAAATAGGGACGGTTTATCGTCAAAACAAGAGACGATTTATCATCTATTTTGAGACGATTTATCGTCTATTTTTTGATTACGATTTATCGTCTATTTTTTTAGCACGATTTATCGTCTTTTTTTTAGTACGATTTATCGACAAAATAGGGACGATTTATCGTCAAAACAAGAGACGATTTATCGTTTATTTTGGGACGATTTATCGTCTATTTTGACACGATTTATCGTCTATTTTTTGAGTACGATTTATCATCAAAATAAGAGAAGATTTATCGTCTATTTTGGGACGATTTGTCGTCTATTTTTGAGTACGATTTATCGTCTATTTTTTTAGTACGATTTATGGACAAAATAGGGGCGGTTTATCGTCAAAATAGGGACTGTTTATCGTCAAAACAAGAGACGATTTATAGCATAACCGACACCAGAAGTGGGATAACCTTCATCAGTAGATGGATAACCGATATCAGAAGATGCATAACTGATAGCAGAAGAAGGATAACCGATATCAGAAGTGGGATAACCCATATAAGGGGGTGGGAAAACCCATATAAGGGGGTGGGAAAACCGATATCAGAGGTTTTCAAGAATTTTTACTACAACTGAACTATAACCGGATAATTAAATTACAAAATAATTACAACCGGAGCCCGGTAATTTGCTTACTGTATCTGAATTTAAAATAACCGAAGTGAACTTTATGTTGAAAGGTGAATGACCTTTTTAAAACTTTTCAATAATCTCTCGTGTCGTCATGATCATAAAAACGTGTAGGAACTGAATTGAAGGAACGTGAATGGAGGAGAGAAAGGAAGAAGTAAAATAATTTTTAGTTTTCTGCAATTCAACACTTTCATAACTCGTGTTTTCTTTTTTACTCTTCTCCCTTTTTCTGTATCACCTTTCATCGACTGTCGTAACGGGCTGGAACTCGGAAACTGCTCGATCGAGGAAAGTGAACGGTCCCGCGATGAGAAACCGGTGCGGAGAGGGAGAAATCGCCGGAGCTCTTTTTGGTGAAACAACTCTAACTTGGCAGTTGAGTTCTTGTGCTTTCCTGGACCACAACTTTAAAGTAAGTTCATGGCAAAAAATAATTTCTTCGCATTTTTATACTTTTTATTCAGAATAATTACGACCTTTTAAAGAATAATTAATTGTTGGAAAAATTTCATCAAGATGAATTTTAAGTTTTAAATAATTGCTATACAATTTAGAGACCATTGTGTCGAGAAAATACAACTTTGTACTTTTTCATTTAAAATTAAAATATTGAAATATTTAGTATTAATTACAATATAAGTATCTAGGTAGAAAAAAATGAAAGTCTTCGCCTAGCCAGGACAAACAGAACGAGCGTGAATAGCCCAAATTACTCACAAAAGTCGAAAAAAAAATTTTTCAATAAGTTTTAAATTAACATTTAGAGGAATTATTCGTTCTTAGCTATTCTTCTTAGGGGTCTACAAGACCCTCTCCCAAAGAACCAACATGGAAGGTAATTCGAGTAATTATTCCATTATAATTACTCGTAATTCGAGGGATCTTCATTTTTGGGACGATTTATCGTCTATTTTGGGACGATTTATTGTCTATTTTGGGCGATTTATCGTCTATTTTGGGTGATTTATCGTCTTTTTTGGGATGATTTATCGTCTATTTTGGGGCAATTTATCGTCTATTTTTTGAGTACGATTTATCGTCTATCTTTTGAGTACGATTTATCGACAAAATAGGGACGGTTTATTGTCAAAAGAAGAGACGATTTATCGTTTATTTTGGGACGATTTATCGTCTATTTTTTGAGTACGATTTATCGACAAAATAGGGACGGTTTATCGTCAAAACAAGAGACGATTTATCGTCTATTTTGGGGCACAATTTATCGTCTATTTTTTTGAGCACGATTTATCGACAAAATAGGGACGGTTTATCGTCAAAACAAGAGACGATTTATCGTCTATTTTGGGGCGATTTATCGTCTATTTTTTGAATACGATTTGTCGACAAAATAGGGACGGTTTATCGTCAAAACAAGAGACGATTTATCGTCTATTTTGGGGCACAATTTATCGTCTATTTTTTGAGCACGATTTATCGACAAAATAGGGACGGTTTATCGTCAAAACAAGAGACGATTTATCGTCAATATGGGGACGATTTATGGAGGAAGACCCTCTCAAAAAAAAAAAAAAATTTATGGTGCATTCACATTTTTTCCTTTCCACGTTTTGACAAAATTATTGTAGAGCAATTATTTTTATTTTTCCAATATACTCGTATGTTTGCATCCCGCAATTTAAATAAAATAATAAATAAATAAATAAAACCCTTCAGCCTCAATGTGGCCAACATTTTGTCCAGAATTGATCGCGGAGATATTTAAAAATTCATGAAAAACAATCACGGCTTTGTGTAAAACCAATTGAAATATTTTTAATTCCCTTTTATCTATTATGATTTTCGGGAAATTCCATCATCGCATGCCTATTGTATGAGGAAATAACTAAAAAACTCGGAAAGGAAAAACGAACAAAATACGGTTTTATTTTTGTTCACTGTGGTTAAATGATGTGGTTTTATGAAATATAATTTTTGAGTGATGACTATTATTAGAGTAAACAAAAGTAACCTTACGCACTCGATGCAACGTTGAGGTTTAGGTGTAGAAACTGATCCTTTAAATGTCCCTCTTATGCAATTGTGAAAGTCAATAACCTCTCGGAAGGATCGTGTTTTTAACGTCCTGGACTTGTGGAATTTTTACGTTCAGAAAATAAACTTTACTAGAGTTGTTGTAAATTCAGTTTAAGTAAAAATTCGGTAACTTCCCTGTTCATGAAGTACTCGTTCCATTTTATTTATGTCGTACTTTAGTTACCCGGTTAGTTAAGTCTATCGAAGTAAATAATATTATGTTTTCATAAAACTTCCGATATCCCGGATCTCTCTTCTGATATCAGACATCCCACTTCTGATATTAGCCATTAATCATCAAAGTATCAGCCATCACACTTACGGCATCAGGTATCCCACTTCTGATATGAGTAATCACACTTCAGATATCAGATATCCCACTTCTGATATCGGTTATCCCACTTCAAATATTGGGTTATCCCACTTCTGATATCGGTGTATCCCACTTCTGATATCGGGTCATCCCACTACTGATATCGGGTTATCCCACTTCTGATATCGGGGTATCCCACTTCTGATATCGGGGTATCCCCACTTATGATATGACTTATGAGTAATCACACTTCAAATATCAGATATCACACTTCTGATAACGGTTATCCCACTTCTAATATCGGGTTATCCAACTTTTGATCAGTCATTCCACTTCTAAAATCTGCTATCCCACTGCAAAAATCGAACATTCCCATTCAGATTTCAGCCATCCCACTTCTGATATTAGCCATTACACTGCTAATATGAGCATCCCGGTTCTGATATTAGCCATCACACTTCTGATATCAGTTATCCCACTTCTGAAATAAACCATCACACTTCTGATATCAGTTATCCCACTTCTGAAATAAACCATCCCACTTCTGATATTAGGCATTACTCAACAAGTATCAGCCATCACGCTACTGATATCAGCCATGACACTACTTATGACATCAGGTATCCCACTTCTGATATGAGTAATCACACTTCAGATATCGGATATCCCACTTCTGATATCGGTTATCCATCTTCAAATATCGGGTTATCCCACTTCTGATATCGGTTTATCCCACTTCTGATATCGGGTCATCCCACTACTGATATCGGGTTATCCCACTTCTGATATCGGGGTATCCCACTTCTGATATGAGTAATCACACTTCAAATATCAGATATCACACTTCTGATATCGGTTATCCCACTTCTAATATCGGGTTATCCAACTTCTGATATCACTCATTCCACTTCTAAAATCTGCTATCCCACTGCAAAAATCGAACATTCCAATTCATATTTCAGCCATCCCACTTCTGATATTACCCATTACACTCAGTACAGTAATTAGTAATCAATCACACTTCAAATGTCAGATATCGCACTTCTGATATCGATTTTGCCACTTCTAATATCGGGTTAGCCAACTTCTGATATCGGGTTATCCCACTTCTGATATCAGCCATCCCACTTCTCTTATCGGTTATCCCACTTCTGATATCACTCATTCCACTTCTAAAATCTGCTATCCCACTTCTAAAATCGAGCATTCCAATTCAGATTTCAGCCATCCCACTTCTGATATTAGCTATCACACTTCTGATATGAGTTATCCCACTTCTGATATGAGTAATCACACATCTGATAACAGTTATCCCACTTCTGATATCGGTCATCCAACTTCTGACACCAGCTATACCACTTCTGCCATCAGCTATCCCACTTCTGACATCAGCTATCCCACTTCTGACATCAGCTATCCCACTTCTTATATCACTTATCCCGCATCTGATATCAGTCATCCCACTTCTGATATCAGTCATCCCACTTCTGATATAGGTTGTCCCACTTATATCGATAACTATTATCGGTTATCCCTCTTCCTAAATCGGTTATCCCATTTCTGATTCCCCACTTCTGATTTGGTTATCCTACTCCTGATAATGACCAAAAAAGTAAGTTTTTCGCATTTACTGTAAATGAATTAGAAATTATAAATTATCCACCATCCGAAGTTTAATTTTTGGACCACAACCCTGATAAAAGAAGAAAAAATGAATTCAATATTTTATTCTTAAAAAATAAGTCAAGTTGATCGGCTAGTGACAATTTAAAAATAATTAACAATAGATCGAAGTTTCGGATTAGCGATAAAAGCATTACACAAAAATCCACTTAACCATGACTTCAGAATGGGGAAAAAAAGGAACAAAAATAAAAACGAGGCCACACTTGGATTTTGACATTGAACCTTCCGAGTTTGGGTCAAAAAGATTCGTGAAGAGGGACGAGGAAACTCTCACTCGTTACGCAACCCAACCGTTACACCGTCGCCTCCGACAATTTCTAATATCGTCTCTCATTAGTTGTACCAGTTTTTAAAGTAAAGGAAATATTAAAATATTATCTAAGGCCCTTAAGAGAAGAAGAAATAGCAGGAAGGAAGACTTGAGTGAGTCTCCCCACCAGAACGAAATCTTTTTGCTTTTTTTATTTTAATGGTTTAATACCTATCTAGAGAGGTTTTTTTTTTTCGCTACAATCAATTCTGACCTTGTGATTTTTTACGATAAGGATTTTTTTTTCTTTCAAATTTTACTGTCCTTATTAGAAATACAAGCAGTCACGAGAAGGTCAAACCCAGGGCTTCTATAAAATGTATTTATTTTATTGAAAACCTATAAATTTGCATTTTTTTCCATTAACATAATACAAAAAAATTGACATTGAAAAAACCTGTCAAAAAAAAATTTTTTTTGTCTGAAAGAAATCGACCGAAAATAAAAGATTTAGGTAAGGTAGGTTCTGCGAAAAAAAAGGAAGCACGGACGGCCGGCAGGCACCAGAGACAACCTTCTATTAGGTGTACAAAATGTAACTCAGCCACAGGGTAAATTGGAATTTTGTAGATTTTAGCCGAGTTTCATTTTGTACACCTAGTAGTTCATTTTTTCAAAATTTTGAACATTTTAGGCGTTAAAGTCCATCAAAAGTTGACCTTATCCGTGTAAGGTTATTGAAGTATAACCATTAAGAAGGTTAATTTTTAAAGGCTTGTAAATCGTAAACCGTTAGAGATATTGAAAAAATGCACTAAATAAAATCTGTTTGAAATTTAATTTTCTTTAATTTTTATTCTATTCATTTTTTCTCTTGGACGCACTGTTTTAAAGATAAATTTATTTTTAAAAAAATTATTTTCCGAAAATGGTGCATCCTAGAAAAAAATAATTAAGTACAAATTTATAGAAAATTAAATTTCCTACGATTTTTATTTATTAGGTGTACAAAATGAAACTCAGCCACAGGGTAAATTTGAATTTTGAAGATTTTAGCCGAGTTTCATTTTGTACACCAAATAATTATAATAATTCCCCTCCTACCCACTATGAAAAGAAAAGCCGATCAAGATGTTCTCTGAGGTTCCGGCCGTCCATCGCCAGTTTTTCCGGACGGTTTTATGGCCGCAATTTTCATCCGATTTTCACCAAATTTTCTCAGGATTTTCCTTTTGTGGTTGTCTTGAAAATGAGGAAACCTTTTTTCGAAATTCGCAAAAATGGAGTGGACCTGTGCTTCTACAGCTACGGACGTACTTTCTAAATAGCCAATTCCGTGTGTGCTGGCTTCCATTTTTTAAATCTTCTAAATTTTTATTGGTTTTAAAAATTTTAAAAATTGTTATAATTTAATGATATTTTTGTCCTTTTTTTTAAACAAAAAGTATACTAAATTTGTTTGAGATCTAAAAACATGATAAATTAATGGAGGTTTTCGAAAAACATGATATAGGTAATAAAAACTCATTAAGGTTATTATTGTTGATCTACTTCCTTGAAAAGAAAGGAGTAACATTGAAATAACTAAAGAAAATTAAGAAATTAATTATTAAAAATAAAAATTAATTATTAAAAATAAAAATTATTTATTAAAAATAAAATAAAAATAAGTTTAGGAGCATTTTTTTGACATTAGGGCTTTACGTCCAACATTAGCATTTATTATAAATAAATATGTTTTTAGTCTGAATTATTATTATTTTTACGACGTTCCTAATTTATTTTTTAGAAGATGAATGATTATTTATATAGAAACGTCCGAAGGGAGTTGAGTTATAAGTTTGAATTCTCCGTTCGCCAAGGGGTTTTGCATAGATATTTGATATTAACGGCTTAACTTGTTGAAGTTGTTTCTTACGTTCCTATTATTTATTGAGAAATCGATAACGCCCATTCAATAATTATTTTAAAAAACTCCAATTTCTTTTCTCTGTTAAAAAAATCAAAATGTACAGTCTAATTCCAGTGAAAGAGCGCCTCCATTAGTCTAATGAAGACTAAGACTAGATTGTGTACTCATTTACCGCAACTAGTTTACCGCAAATTTCCGCTTATTTGTCTCCCGCTTAAGAGAACCATTAAAAGTTAAATTCAATATTGCATAAAGTCTTGAAAACAATAGTCAAACATCATTATAGAGCCAATTTCAGAATCCAGAATCGGGTTTTTTTAATGATTTTTTTTCTTCAAAAATAAAAAATAAATTGTAATTTTAGCTAAAATCGTGAATTAAATCAGGATTTTTCTTCAAAAACATTTTTAAAAGATTACAATTTTCACAAAAATCGTTTTAAAAAATTATAATTATCTCAAAAATTTGTTAAAAATTTATGATTATCTCAAAAATTTGTTAAAAATTTATGATTATCTCAAAAATTTGTTAAAAATTTATGATTATCTCAAAAATTTGTTAAAAATTTATGATTATCTCAAAAATTTGTTAAAAATTTATGATTATCTCAAAAATTTGTTAAAAATTTATGATTATCTCAAAAATTTGTTAAAAATTTATGATTATCTCAAAAATTTGTTAAAAATTTATGATTATCTCAAAAATTTGTTAAAAATTTATGATTATCTCAAAAATTTGTTAAAAATTTATGATTATCTCAAAAATTTGTTAAAAATTTATGATTTTCTCAAAAATTTACGATTTTCTCAAAAATCTGTTAAAAATTTATGATTTTCTCAAAAATTTGTTAAAAATTTATGATTTTCTCAAAAATTGATTTGGAAAAATATAGGTAATGCATATTTTGATAGTCATTTAAAAGCACTTGTGTGCAGAGCTTCCAACAACTTCGTTAAGGAGATGGAACAATATAGGAGGGGGAAGAATTAAGTAGGGGGAAGTATTAAGGAGGGGGAAGTATTAAGGAGGAGGAAGTATTTAAGGAGGGTAAAGTATTAAGGAGGAGGATGCATCAATAAGGGGGATGTATTAAGGAGGTTTAAGGACGGCGAAGTACAGTGGAGGAGGAATAATAATTCACACAAATTTCCAAAAATTGTCTAAGTTTTTTTTGAACGGAAAATTTCAATTTTTTCCATTTTTTTTCTCGTCAAAAAATTTTCTAAGTTTTTTTTATTTTTTGAAGAATTTGCGGTTTTCTTTTTCTCTTTTTTTTTCTAAAATTTTTTTAACTATCAAGGTAGAAATAATGGGCACTTTGCACTAGGGATGTGCCTCTCGTAACGGGTGGAAGTATGAAATTTCTCCCTACTAAAAAAAATTGCACATAGTTCTGAAAACATTCTTATAGAGCCAATTTCAGAGTACAAAATCGTATTTTTTTTTCTTCAAAAAATCACATTTTTTAACGAATTATAAAAAATTAATTTTTTACGATTTTTATTTTTTCTTCAAAAAATATAAGTTTTTTTATTTTTTGAAGAATTTGCAGTTTTCTTTTTCTCTTTTTTTTCTAAAATTTTTTTAAGTATCAAGGTAGAAATAATGGGCTCTTTGCACTAGGGATGTGCCTCTCGTAACGGGTGGAAGTATGAAATTTCTCCCTACTAAAAAAATTGCATATACATAGTTCTGAAAACAATAGTTAAACATTTCACGAGTCCAGAATTTTTTTTTCTTCAAAAAATCGTATATTTTAACGAATTTCAAAAAATTAATTTTTTACAATTTTTTGGGAAACTCACAATTTTTTTACTATTTTTTTAGAAAATTGCAATTTCAGCTAAAAACGTGAAATAAATCAGAATTTTTTTAAAAAGATTACGATTTTCTCAAAAATTTGTTAAAAATGTATGATATTCACAAAAATTAATTTGCAAACATTTTTCCTATTATTTTTCTCTGTACTCAAGAAAATCAAATAGAGATGTGAGTAAGAAGTTATGAATTTTTAAATATAAGATACCATGCAAATTTTATTTTGTGCAATATTTTTTGAAGTGGCTTATGGTTTTTCTCATGAGCAATGCGATTTCCACATTCTTATTTCAAAAGTTCTTTAAACACTGTTTTGTTTAAAGCTCTCGAAAGTGTGTAGGCCTCAAAAGTCTGATTAGGCAAGAAAAGATAACAGAGAAGCCCTCCGGTTCTATGAATAAAAGGCGCTGTTTGCCATGTAAACCTAACCTGCATTAAAAGTATCAATATACAAACACTTCTGAAAAGTTTGAAGCAACAGAGATAAACTAATTTTCCCTCCCGCTCTTTCCAGTAATCCCATCCTATTATGATTTCAGGAAGGCTTCCACAATCTTAGCTTGCGAAAAGAGAAGAATTTTTTTTTTCTTCTTTCTTTTTTTTTTTCTCCCTCGCCGTGATAAACGACGACTTTTCAATTTTCCCGGCCACTTAAACGAGTTTCAAAGAAAATAATATGTTAACGTAGTTTTAATCTTTAAAGTTTAAATCCGAGGTAGTAAAAATTTTTATTAAAAAATATCAATCTCCAAGATACTTGGAAGTTCAGAATACCTTTATTACATTATCTAACTATATTTTACATCAAAAAATTTCATAATTTTTTTCTTCTCCATAATACTTTCTTATAAGTAAAGTTTGATACGGAAACATAGCTTTTTTTTTGTAATTCCTTGTAGTAAAAGTAGTACTTGAAAGTAATGAGCAAAGCCAACGACTTTAACCCTCCGTTGTAATACTGACTTACATAACAAACCGCAATCTTTTTATTTAATTTAACAGTTCCCAACGTAAAATTGCCTATTTCTAAATAGGATTTTAAATTTCGGAACAAGTGAGTTTACGATAACATAACAACGCGCATGCGCGAGAATTCACGGTGTTTTTAGTTCCCGCGTTTTTAAAAAATTCATGTTTGAGATTTACCTATATACTAAGTAGTTCGATAACAATGGGACCCGGGGGGGGGGGGGGGGGATTTTTTTCCTCTCACAAGAAAAGCTCATTTGGAGAGGAAAATAAAATCAAACGAGCAGAGCTCTCTCTTTCTTTATGCGACTTAAAAAAATTAACCCCTCGTGTTATCAAACTATTAGGTGTACAAAATGAAACTCAGCCACAATGTAAATTTGAATTTTGTAGATTTTAGCCGAGTTTCATTTTGTACACCTAATAGTTCATTTTTTCAAAATTTTGAACATTTTAGGCGTTAAAGTCCATCAAAAGTTGACCTTCTCCGTGTAAGAAGGTTATTGAAGTATAACCATTAAGAAGGTTAATTTTTAAAGGCTTTTAAATCGTAAACCGTTACAGATATTGAAAAAATGCACTAAATAAAATCTGTTGGAAATTTAATTCTCTTTAATTTCTACTCTATTCATTTTTTCTCTAGGACGCACTGTTTTCAAGATAAATTTATTTTTAAAAAAAATTATTTTCTGAAAATGGTGAATCCTAGAAAAAAATAATTAATTGCAAATTTATAGGGAATTAAATTTCCTACAATTTTTATTTATTAGGTGTACAAAATGAAACTCAGCCACAGGGTGAATTTGAATTTTAAAGATTTTAGCCGAGTTTCATTTTGTACACCTAATAGGATTTTGAATTTCGGAACAAGTGAGTTTACGATATCATAACAACGCGCATGCGCCAGAAATCACGGTGTTTTTAGTTCCCGAGTTCATGTTTGAGATTTGCCTATAGTTAAATTTTTTTCCTCTCGCAAGAAAAGCTCGTTTGGAGACGAAAATAAATTCAAACGAGCAGAGCTCTCTCTTTCTTTATGCGAGAGGAAAAAATTAACCCCCTCGTGTTATCAAACTACATAAATGTAGTTTGAATTTAGACAAATCTCCAAGGTGAATTTTGGAAAAAAGCTGGAACTAAAAACACCGTGAATTCTCGCGCATGCCCGTTGTTGTGCTATCGTAAACTCACATGTACCTAATTTTCTCTAAAAATATTGTGGGGGTTTTGATTTTTTTCCTCTCGCAAGGAGAGCTCGCTTTATAATAACACGATGGGGTTTAATTTTTTTCCTCTCGCAAGAAAAGCTCGTTTGGAGAGGAAAATAAAATCAAACCAGCAGAGCTCTCTCTTTCTTTATGCGAGAAAAAAAAAATTAACCCCCACGTGTCATCAAACTAGTTTGAATTTAGACAAATCTCAAAGATGAATTTTTGAAAAAAAAAAAAAGCGGGAACTAAAAACACCCTGAATTCTCGCGCATGCGCGCTGTTATGCTGTCGTAAACTCACATGTTCGTAATTTTCTCTAAAAATATTGTGATACCCTCGACGGAGGTTTTTAAAAAAGACTGAGATATTAGATTGGAAGCTAAAAATTGATTGAAAAGTTAATTTCTGAAGAACCGAAGGAAAAGAGAAGGAATAAAAAAGGAGGAAAAAGTATAATGTTAAGTTTTTTTGTTTTTTTTTTTTTTTTTTTCTTCTTTTTTTTTTTTTTTGCCGAAGGGATGCCCGTCTTTACTCTGGTGAACGTCTCACATTTCTCCCTTCTATTAATAAAATAAATAAAATCGGAAAAAATTGAAAATTGTGGTATAAGTCGATGAAAATTGTAGCGATGAAGTGTTTCGGATAAAATGCTACGGCCGGCCGGAACCACTGACAAAGTTGAGATCGGTAACCGGCTCCGTGACTGAAAGGTTCAGTCTTGGACTTCCACCATGGAGACCGGGGTTCGATCCCGGGTTGGGTGGAGGGATTAGTTTGGAAGTTAAATTCAAAATAAATATTCTTCCTCAAAATCCGTGGATAAATTGGTCAGGCCACTCCTCTGGAGTTGGCGCCACGGCAATATGGCGAGAGCCCCCGCCTGGGTCCTCCCCCCCCCCCCCCTTAATGGCCCATAAAGCTAAAAGTTGAGATCGGTATTTGACCGTTTATTTCCCCAAAACCCGACAAGTAAAACGATAACTTCTTTAAGGGAGTTAATTTACTATAGGGTAATAATTAAATTGTAACGTCCGGACAAATATTTTGAGAGAAGTAAATAATTCCAGTGGTCGCAAGTGGTCTGCAAAAGGTTCCGGACGTTGGATTCCGTTTCCGGCGAGAAATCCCGTCCCTTCCGGGCCCTCTTTAGAGTAAACTCACCGAATTGCATCTTTCAATTAATTTTAAAACCCGTTTTCAAAGGTAAAAAAGGCAAATATTCAATTTATAAAATGAAACTCGGCTAAAATCTACGAAATTCGAATTTACCCTGTGGCTGAGTTTCATTTTGTACACCTAATAAATAAAAATTGTAGAAAATTTAATTCTCTATAAATTTTCACTTAATTATTTTCTTCTAGGATGCACCATTTTCGGAAAATAATTTTTAAAAAATAAATTTATCTTGAAAACAGTGCGTCCTAGAGAAAAAATGAATAGAATAAAAATTAAAGAGAATAAAATTTCCAACAGATTTTATTTAGTGCATTTTTTCAATATCTGTAACGGTTTACGATTTACAAGCCTTTAAAAATTAACCTTCTTAATGGTTATACTTCAATAACCTTCTTACACGGAGAAGGTCAACTTTTGATGGACTTTAACGGCTAAAATCTACAAAATTCAAATTTACCCTGTGGCTGAGTTTCATTTTGTACACCTAATATTTAATAAAATTAATATCGACAACGTCTTTTAAACAAGAAAAAACGTTAAGTTTGTAGTTTGACGATATTTGATTAGGACGGAGGCCGTTTTCAGGGAGGAAAGGTTCTTGTTTGCTGAGTATGTGTACGAAGATAATCACCTCTCGAGACTTTTGAGGGCTCTGAGATACGCGGAGACCCAACAACTATTTTCAGAAACGACAAGATAAACAAAGAATCCGCTGTTGACTAAAATAAAATCTAGAATAACCTAGGTAAACTTTTCCACGTGGGTGTCACGATAACTTCTCTTTAAGGAAATTTAAAAATAACCCAAGAAGTCCTGAAAAAATGTTAATAATGACTTGATTAAAATAAGAATTAGAAGTCTTGCGTGTTTAGCCAGGAAAAGTGGAAAGGATCGAATTTTAGTACGGAAATTAGCTTATTTTTCTTTTAAAATTGAGTCGTTAAAAACAATATGAGACGTTTATGGGAGAGCCTGTAACCGCAGAGGAGGAAACTTTCACTCTAATATTACCACACATTTTGAGAATTAAGTCGAACCAGAATATTGCCAAATGAGCCTTATAGTTCATACGCTTTTTTGGGGGCTCGCGTAAGAGGAAACTGTGATTAGTGATTAACCTATTTGCCGGTCGATTTGCTCAGTGAGCCTTTTGAAAACTTTTTTTTTCTCAACAGGAAAACCTCAATATTGGGGAAATTTTTGATTGAAATTTCAAAAGGGAGTCTCTAAATTAGTAGGCGGCAATCAGGCGAACACATCAAAGTCTTAACTGAGAGTTGGGGGTAGATGAACAACACCTTTTCACCAGATTTTCCGACGCTTTTCAAGGTTTTCCCCCCTCTTTACCCCAATCAAACTTTGTTATCATATCCTACCGATCGAAAAATACCCTATTCATCAGAATTTTGGCGATTACCTCTCTTTTAGGTTTAAAAAAATAAAAAAATTAATAAATAAAAAACTAGTTAGAAGAGTCAACGAAAACTTCCTTAATAGAAGTAACAATACAGGAGGGGGAAGTATAAAGGAGGGGGATGAGGGGGGATGAGGGGGAGTATAAAGGGGAATAAGTATAAAGGGGTAGAAGTATAAAGGAGGGGGAAGTATAGAGGAGGGGTATGTATAAAAGAGGGGGAAGTATAAAGGAGGGGGAAGTACAAGGGGGAAGTTTAAGAAGGGGGAAGTATTAATGAGGAGGAAGTTTAAGGAGGGTCAAGTTTAAAGAGGAGAAGTACTAAGAAGGGGAAGAATAATATCAAGTATTTAGAAAAAAAAAGAAATTCTTTTTTTTTTTTCAAACAAAGTTATACCTATGTACTTTTTTTCGAAAAATTTTTCAAGATTTTTTAAGTTTTTTTCGAAATTTTTTATTTTGATTTTGAAAATTTAGCTTTTTTTTCGAAAAATTTACTGTTTTTTTTTTTTTTTTAAATCAAGGTAAAAATAATGAGCTTTCTGCCCAAGGGATGTACCTCTCGCAAAGCGTGGAGGTATGAAATTTCTCTCTACTGAAAAGGAGGGGATGTATAAGGGAGTGGGAAGTATAAACGAGGGGGAAGTATGAAGGGAGTGGGAAGTTTAAAGGAGGAGAATTATGAAGGGAGTGTAAGTATAAAGGAGGGGGAAGTATTAATGAGGGGGAAGTTTAAGGAGGGTCAAGTTTAAAGAGGGGAAGTACAAAGAAGGGGAAGAATAATTTCAAGTATTTAGAAAAAAAAATTTTCTTTTTTATTCAAAGAAAGTTATACCTAGGTATGTACTTTTTTTCGAAAAATTTTTCAAGTTTTTTTAACAGATTTTTAAAGTTTTTTTCGCAATTTTTTATTTTGATTTTGAAAATTTTGCTTTTTTTCGAAAAATTTACTTTTTTTTTTTTTTTTTTTCAAAAATCAAGGTAAAAATAATGGGCTTTCTGCCCAAAGGATGTACCTCTCGCAAAGCGTGGAGGTATGAAATTTCTCTCTACTGAAAAGGAGGGGATGTATAAGGGAGTGGGAAGTATAAACGAGGGGAAAGTATGAAGGGAGTGGGAAGTTTAAAGGAGGGGAAGTATAAAGGGAGTGGGAAGTATAAAGGAGGGGGAAGTATTAATGAGGGGGAAGTTTAAAGAGGGGAAGTACAAAGAAGGGAAGAATAATTTCAAGTATACAGAAAAAATTTTTTCTTTTTTATTCATAGAAAGTTATACCTATGTACTTTTTTTGGAAAAATTTTTCAAGTATTTTTAAAGATTTTTTAAGTTTTTTTCGAAATTTTTGATTTTGAAAATTTTGCTTTTTTTTTCGAAAAATTTACTGTTTTTTTTTTTTATTCAAAAATCAAGGTAAAAATAATGGGCTTACTGCCCAAGGGATGTACCTCTCGCAAAGCGTGGAGGTATGAAATTTCTCTCTACTGAAAAGGAGAGGATGTATAAGGGAGTGGGAAGTATAAACGAGGGGGAAGTATGAAGGGAGTGGGAAGTTTAAAGGAGGGGAAGTATGACGGGAGTGGGAAGTATAAAGGAGGGGAAATATTAATGAGGGGGAAGTTTAAGGAGGGTCAAGTTTAAAGAGGGGAAGTACAAAGAAGGGGAAGAATAATTTCAAGTATTTAGAAAGAAAAATTTCTTTTTTATTCAAAGAAAGTTTTACCTATGTACTTTTTTCGAAAAATTTTTCAAGTTTTTTTAAAAGATTTTTTTAGTTTTTTTCGAAATTTTTTATTTTGATTTTGAAAATTTTGCTTTTTTCGAAAAATTTACTGTTTTTTTTTTTTCAAAAATCAAGGTAGGTAAAAATAATGGGCTTTCTGCCCAAGGGATGTACCTCTCGCAAAGCGTGGAGGTATGAAATTTCCCTCTACTGAAAAGGAGGGAAGTATTAGGGAGTGGGAAATAAAAACGAGGGGCAAGTATGAAGGGAGTGGGAAGTTTAAAGGAGGGGAAGTATGAAGGGAGGGGGAATATAAAGGAGGGGGAAGTATTAATGAGGGGAAGTTTAAGGAGGGTCAAGTTTAAAGAGGGGAAGTACAAAGAAGGGGAAGAATAATTTGAAGTATTTAGAAAAAAATTTTCTTTTTTTTTTCAAAGAAAGTTATACCTATGTATGTACTTTTTTTCGGAAAATTTTTCAAGTTTTTTTTAAAAGAATTTTTAAGTTTTTTTCGAAATTTTTTATTTTGATTTTGAAAATTTTGCTTTTTTTTCGAAAAATTTACTGTTTTTTGTTTTCAAAAATCAAGGTAGGAATAACGGGCTTTCTGCCCAAGGGATGTCCCTCTCGCAAAGCGTGGAAGTATGAAATTTCTCTCTACTGAAAAAACAAAACAAAAAAATATTTCTTTTAATTGCACCCAAAATTCGTAAGAAATATAAGGAGTATTTGGGGGAAATTTGGTGAAAAGTTCGGCCGCAGCGCAGTTTTTAAAATTTTATACGTGCATATCTCCGCCATTTTTCGAAATACAAAAATCGTCCACATTCACTTAACTATTGAGGATGGTTGTGTGAAAATTTCGTGAAAATCTACTACGGCCGGACGGAATTACAGACAAAGTTGAGATCGGTAAAGATCAATATTCGAATTGACCCTCCGGGGTCTGGAAGACCCTTCCCCAAAAACCCGACGTGGAGGGTATCACAATAACTCCTTTAAGAAAGTTAAAAAACCATGTTCTTCTACTATAAACAAACCCTTCGCTCTACTATGTCCAAAAGCAAATAGTTGATTTTGAATATTCTACCCTTATGAACAGAAAATAATGGACAAATTAGTAATTTCCTGCTCAGTCAGACAACTCGGACACTGGATTAATTAATGAAAATAGAATATTTCAAATGTACCAACGCATATTTTCGTTGTAAATTACGGAATGCCTGTTTGGGGCAACAAACAAAAGGAATGTACCAATGTATCATTTTCAAAATCAACTCATTCTTCTATTAAATATGGAAGTTTATATTAAAATGGTCCATCGTGGCAAAAAAAACATTGCGAAGTTTAAATATATTCTACGTGATCGTTTTTTCGCTTTTGATAACTCGGAAATCGCCTCTAAGTACACGTAAGTGGGAAGTGAGGTTTTTTCTCCTTTTTAAAGGTCTTCGAAGTGCAACATGAATAATTCATCCGAAAATTTTAGAATTTTACCTACTTCCTTAAATAAATTTTATTTAGAAAATAAAGTCTACCTACAAAAAAAAGATAAATTATTTTAAATTGGTAAAGTCGACTTCTGGTAATAATAAAATAAAAATTGAATTTTTTTCTTTACTATTGGTGTACAAAATGAAACTCGGCTAAAATCTACAAAATGCAAATTTACCCTGCGGCTGAGTTTCATTTTGTACACCTAATAAATAAAAATTGTAGGAAATTTAATTTTCTATAAATTTGCACTTAATTATTTTTTTCTAGGATGCACCATTTTCGGAAAATAATTTTTTTTTAAATAAATTTATCTTGAAAACAGTGCGTCCTAAAGAAAAAATGAATAGAATAAAATTAAAGAGAATTAAATTTCCAACAGATTTTATTTAGTGCATTTTTTCAATATCTGTAACGGTTTACGATTTACAAGCCTTTAAAAATTAACCTTCTTAATGGTTATACTTCAATAACCTTCTTACATGGAGAAGGTCAACTTTTGATGGACTTTAACGCCTAGTTTAAAATTTTGAAAAAATGAACTACTAGGTGTACAAAATGAAACTCGGCTAAATCTACAAAATTCAAATTTACCCTGTGGCTGAGTTTCATTTTGTACACCTAATACAAAGTTGTATAGGATAAGCGATATCAGAAGTGGGATGGTAGTATAAGATCCTCCGGAAATTATGCTATATCAGAAGTGGGATAGCCGATATCATAAGTGGGATAACTGATAATAGAAGTATTGCGAATTTACGGCTTTATCAATTTTAGCCTTTAGAAGAAGTGCAACAAAAATTTCAATATTGAAAATGGTCTCTTTTTTTATTTTTTCGAAGATTGATAGATAAAAGTTTTCAAACTTTTTTTTTTCACTTATCTTTTTCCTCTATAAAAATTGGAAGGTTTTTGAAGAAAATTAGCAGATTCAAAAAACATAAAAATAATGTCTGGGGCTGAGAGAAAAAGATGGGGAAAAAACGCCGGTCAGACAAAAGAGGGCAAGTATTAAACTTCCGCTTGAATAGCCTCTTCTCATCTCGGTTTCGAGACTTTATTTTCTTTTGTCTGCCTCTTTTCCTTTTCATCCCTTCTATGCTCCAAGCTCTTAACGAGTATGAAGTCCGTCGGGCTAAGTTGATTTTAAGGATTGAAACTTTAATATATTCTTCAGGTGGGTGTCCATTAATATAAGGGATGAAAACTTGCATCGTTTTTCATTAGTTCTTTTTTTTTTAAATTAACGAGGCTGTCAGTGGCACTAGGCTTTTTTTAATTTTCAATCTTTTTTAAGATGGATACTTTTTAAAAAATATTTTCGGAAAAAAATAGTAATACAGTCGTCCAGAATAACCGACAGCTGAAGTAACAGATTTGGGATAGCCGATTTGGGATAGCCGATATCAGAAGTGGGATGGCCGATGTCAGAAGTGGGATAACCGTTATCAGAAGTGTGATAGCCGATATCAGAAGTGGGATGGCCGATGTCAGAAGTGGGATAACCTTTATCAGAAGTGTGATAGCCGATATCAGAAGTGGGATGGCCGATGTCAGAAGTGGGATAACCTTTATCAGAAGTGTGATAGCCGATATCAGAAGTGGTATAAGCGATATCAGAAGTGGGATAGCCGATATCAGAAGTGGTATAAGCGATATTAGAAGCGGACAGCTGACATCTGAAGTGGGATCACAGATATCATACGTATTAGAAGTGGTAGAAGCGATATCAGAAGTGGGATAGCCAATATCTTATGAATGAAGTGGGATATGCGATATGATAAGTGGGTTACCGATGTCAGAAGTGGGATAGCCGATATAAGAAATAGAATAATATACATATAAACGGAATGGGATAACCTGTATTACAAGTTGGATAAACGATATCAGAGGTGGGATAACTAACATCAGATGTGAGGCAACCAAGTGGTGTAAGCGATATCAGAAGTGGGATAGCCGATATCCGATTTGGGATAGGCGATATCAGAAATGGGATGGCCACATCAGAAGTGGGATAGCCAATATACGAATCGGGATAATCTATTAACGAAGTGGGATAAGATCCATCATAAGTAGGGTTACCGATATCAGAAGTGGGATAACCGATATCAGAAGAGGGATAGCTGTTATCTGAAATTATGTTATTAATATTATATTATTAATAAGGTTATCCCACTTCTGATATCGGCTATCCCAATTCTGATAACAGCTATCCCACTTCTGATATCAGCTATCACACTTCTGATAAAGGTTATACCACTTCTGATATCGGCTATCCCAATTCTGATAACAGCTATCCTACTTCTGATATCGCTTATACCACTTCTGATATTGACTATCCCACATGTGATAATGTTTATCCCACTTCTGATATCGGCTATCCCATTTCAGAAGTGTGATAGCCGATATCAGAAGGGGGATAAACTATATCACATGCGTGATAGTCAATATCAGAAGTGGTATAAGCGATATCAGAAGTAGGATAGCTGTTATCAGGGGCCCGATTCCGAGCTAGTGCTATTAGATGGTGATAAAAAATAACGTAACGTTATGTGACGTCATCCCGCTATTATCGAAAAGGTGCCGTCTGAGTACGTGTTATCCGGGATATCACACATTCACACGCTATTTTGACTCCGTCCCGCTATTTTTTATCACGCTCCAAGACCTTGGTGTTATCCCCGAATATCACTGTGATATCCGATGTTTTGAGTACAGTTTTGGTTAAATAGTTTTAAAAGAGTTTTGGTTTTTCTATTTTCGCTAAAATGTGAAGTAAAATTTAAGTTTGTGACAGAGTTTGTTTACTTACGAGTATTAATATTTTTCTTAAATTTAATGTCAATCAAGTTATTGAAAGAAGATTCATATTATTAGTGTTTAAATTTAAAAATAATAAATTCGTACACAAGTTTTGTTTAATGAGTTCTTCTTGTTCTTTTTGAGAGGATTTAGTGTTTCTAATCAACAAGAAACACATGCCGCAATATGTATGTATTCTAGTTTTGGAAAAATCTCTTTCCCTCGTAATAAACATTTCATAAAATTAAATTTAAAAAACTTGATATCTACAGCTAATTTGGAATACTTATTTTGGTTAAAGCTAGAAGGTATGTTCGTTATCGAGGGATCATGGGTAATTATAGCAACTTTTTTAAAATTAAGTCCATTTTGAAGCGTGTAGATTATAAAAAGAAAAACAATATCGATAATATTAACGATGTAAATGAGCAAATCTAAAGATGACATGGGTTTAGATTTATTAAATTGTAGAAATTCCATTTGCCGTGAGTGCAGAGAGAATGTAAACAACGTTATAAGATTAAAAATAGTAACAATATAGTAACCTCCTTCACGCTATTTCTCTTATCACTCCTTGGATACCACCAAAATAACACATTCGAAATAACACCAACTCGGAATACCATCTATCGGTCGTTATCGCTATTCGACTCGCTATCATAGCGGACGATATAAATATCACACGGATTTTAACACCAACTCAGAATCGGGCCCCAGAATTGTTATAGCCGATTTCAGAAGTGGGATAACCTTTATCAGAAGTGTGTTAGCTGATGTCAGAAGTGGGATAGCCGATATAAGAAATGGAATATTCGATTAACGAAATGGGATAATCTGTATCACAAGTAGGATAAACGATATTAGAGGTGGGATAACCAATATCAGATGTGAGGCAATCAAGTGGTGTAAGCGATATCAAAAGTGGGATAGCCGATATCAAAGTGGGATGGCCGCATCAGAAGTGGGATAGCCAATAAAGAAACGGGATAATCTATTAACAAAGTGGGATAAGATACATCATAAGTAGGGTTACCGATATCAGAAGTGGGATAACCGATATCACATGTGGGATAGTCAATATCAGAAGTGGTATAAGCGATATCAGAAGTAGGATAAACGATATCAGAAGTGGGATAGCTGTTATCAGAATTGGGATAGCCGATATCAGAAGTGGGATAACTTTTATCAGAAGTGTGATAGCCGATATCAGAAGTGTGATAGCCGATATCAGAAGTGTGATAGCCGATATCAGAAGTGTGATAGTCGATATCAGAAGTTGGATAACCGATATCAGAAGTTGGATAACCGATATCAGAAGTGGGATAACCGATATCCGAAGTGGGATAGCCGATATAAGAAACGTGATAATCTATTACCGAAATGAAATAAGCTATAACATAAGTAGAGTAACGGATATCAGAAGTGGGATAGCTGTTATCGGAATTGGGATAGCCGATATCAGAAGTGGGATAACCTGTATCAGAAGTGGGATAGCTGTTATCAGAAGTGGGATAACCTTTATCAGAATTGGGATAGCTGTTATCAGAGTTGGGATAGCCGATATCAGAAGTGGGATAACCTTTATCAGAAGTGGGATAGCAATTATCAGAATTGGGATAGCCGAAATCAGAAGCGGACAGCTGACATCTGAAGTGGGATAACATATATCATATATTATATTTACATAGTTGCAGTTTTTATTTTTTAAAAATAGATAGTGGGGAGATATTTGGACACCCATTCCGTGAGGTTTAGTTGGGCTTTTTTTTTTTTTTTTTACTTTGATCCCCCAGCTGCAGACCCTTTTTGTTTTTTTTTACTTTTTTTTTTCAAAATAAATTCTTTTCACTTTTGTGAATTTAAAATCTTATCAATTATTTATTGCGTTTACAAAGATGAGAAAAGATTGAGCGGTCCATTTTTTTACAACAAAAGGTTGATGTAGTGGGTTGAATAAAGGGGCATAAAGTGGAAGGGAACCCTTCGCCTTGGGAACAATGGTAGGCCTAAACTTACTCGTAAGGGAGCCTCCTGGGAATTCCTAGAGTCAATGTCTCCACTCAGTAAATATTGCTTAAAACAGTTCATCAACTTCCAGCCTCCATAAACTTCCGAGTACATTAAAAAAAATCCGTTTTTTTTTTTTCGAAAGGCCGTAAACTATATCGTATCAAAACAAGGAAAAAAGGAGGCCCGGGAGCTTGTTAACTTGTGCAAATAAGTTAATAAAATTTCCATATTCAATTTGTAGCACAGCGCACCTTCCTTCCCATAGGCCGCCTTAAAAATAGGCAAATGCATTTTAAAAAAGAAAAGAATAAAATTGAAGATTCTATCGCAAATGTAGATTAGGATAGATAAACTTTCAAAAGACCTTCTCCAACTTCCCAATAATTTGCTTAAGACCTTCCTTTTTATTTTTTCTTAATGTAAAACCGAGTTAGGAAGACGAAAAGAGAGGAAAAAAATTAGGAACCCAGTGGAATCGAACCTACGACCTCTGAGTTACTAGCCCATTGCTGTTGGTAGAGCAATGGGCGCCTATTGGGGGATAAATCTTACTGAGGGGAACAATTAGTAATTTAGTGCACATGGTAGGGAGCACTGGGGTGCAGGTTACCTCAGTGTCAACCTGTCCTCCAGGAAATTACATAACAGTAATAAATAAATAGGAAAAAGAGAATGATGTTAAGGTAAATCGGAATTTGTGAGTTTACGATACTACGATTTTTTAAAGATTTTTTTAGTTCAGAAATTTGTCTAAATTCAAACTATTAGGTGTACAAAATGAAACTCAGCCACAGGGTAAATTTGAATTTTGTAGATTTTAGCCGAGTTTCATTTTGTACACCTAGTTCATTTTTTCAAAATTTTGAACATTTTAGGCGTTAAAGTCCATCAAAAGTTGACCTTCTCCGTGTAAGAAGGTTATTGAAGTATAACCTTTAAGAAGGTTAATTTTTAAAGGCTTGTAAATCGTAAACCGTGACAGATATTGAAAAAATGCACTAAATAAAATCTGTTGGAAATTTAATTCTCTTTAATATTTATTCTATTCATTTTTTCTCTAGGACGCACTGTTTTCAAGATAAATTTATTTAAAAAAAATTATTTTCCGAAAATGGTGCATCCTAGAAAAAAATAATTAAGTACAAATTTATAGAGAATTAAATTTCCTACAATTTTTATTTATTAGGTGTACAAAATGAAACTCAGCCACAGGGTAAATTTGAATTTTGTAGATTTTAGCCGAGTTTCATTTTGTACACCTAATAGTTTGATAACACATCCTCTCGAAAAAGAGCTCGTTTGATAGCACGAGGGGGGGTAATTTTTTCCTCTCGCTAAGAGAGCTCGTTTGACTTTTTTCCTCTCCAAACGAGCTTTTCTTGCGAGCGGAAAAAAATTACCCCCTCGTGTTATCAAACGAGCTCTCCTTGCGAGAGGAAAAAAATTAACTCCTTGTGTTATCAAACGAGCTTTTCTTGTGGGAGGAAAAAATTAACCCCCTCATACTATCAAACGAGCTCGTCTTGCGAGACGTGTTATCAAACTAGTTTGAATTTAGGCAAATCTCATGGGTTACTAAAAAATCGTGGTTGAGAGTTAGGCATGTAACCAAAAGGTTTTAGGTTCGAAATCCTGTATGGGGCATAATTTTTTTTTATATAAAATTAAAATTCAGCACTGTTGAACTCAAAAAAAATTTTCTGATCAATTTTTTTCTTTTTTTTTTTTTTTTTTTTTTTTTTTTTTTTTTTTTTTTTTTTTTTTTAGAAGAAGAATGTCCGGAGATTCAGATGTGGCGACGATTAAAAGTTGGCTCTGCAAACAACCTCATTTACCAGACGACATTGGTAAGATTTTTTAAATAATAATAATTTATTTGCCAATTTGCCATGAGCATAAAGCTCTTTACACCAAGTTAGATTTACAAGATTTACAAGGTTAATTTACAAGTTTACAAGGTAATTTACAAGTTACAAGGTTAATTTACAAGTTTACAAGGTTAATTTACAAGTTTACAAGGTTAATTTACAAGTTTACAAGGTTAATTTACAAAGTTTACAAGGTTAATTTACAACAAGGTTAATTTACAAGTTTACAAGGTTAATTTACAAGTTTACAAGGTTAATTTACAAGATTTACGAGGTTAATTTACAAGTTTACAAGGTTAATTTACAAGTTAGTTAGATTTACAAGTAATTGTACAAGTGCCCATTCAAGCTTAATTAAAAATTATAAAATTTAAAATTATATAAAAATTTTAAAGTTATTAATTAACATAAAATAACGATTTTTTATTTTTAACCTATTTCTGAAAACGCAATGCAAAAGAAAGTGGTTTTCATGCTACCTTTGAGTATAAACGTACCTATATAAGTATATAAGGTACTTTATTTACTCAAAAATGCTACAAAGTTCCTGCCTCCCATATAACCTCATAATCCGTAAAGACCGCATTTTCAGCGTTTGAGGCGCTCCGGGTACGAAGGGCGAACTCAACAAAACGTAGTTTCGAAATATTCGCATTTAAAGTTTTATGTTACGGGCGAACTCAACAGAAAAGTATGCCTGGAATGGGAAAAGGAGTGGGGGCTGTGGACTAGGATGGGAGTTCGCCCTTCGTACCCGCTCGGATATCGCAGTTAGAGCTTTGCCGCATATCGGTTTTTACGTATTTAAAGGGGAAAAAAGGGCGAACTCAACATAAAAATTATATGGGTATATTCACCAAGAGGTCTAGAATCTGAAAATGAAAAAAAAATTGTCCGATTGAGTTCGCCCTTCGCACCTGGAGCGCCTCATTTCAATAACTTCTATTTGAAAAATCTAAGCCCCAGAGGGGTGTAAATTAGAAGTGCTCTAGACTGAGCTATTTTTTAAATTATGTTTTTGATTTTCAAAGGGAAATAATATACAGGAAAAATGAACAAATCGGGTGAAAAAACGTTTTTGTCATTTGAGTTGCATTTAGTTCAAACAGAAACCTTCATGCGTAAAGCACCGAGGGCAATCAAAAAGGGTTGAATCATGCGATTTTTTCGATATACTGAATATTGTTTTCCACTGACAGCTTGGATATTTTATGTTTATGGATAAAAAAAAATGGGGGAAGTGTTAAATGTGCGCTTGAAGGATGGGCAATCAGGTCGAACAAAAGTCGCGCTCTGGTGATTTGAAGCGTCTGGGCCGGACGATAAATAAAAGGGTCGGGGGTGGTTTGACCGTGATGTGAATTTGTTGCACGCCTATTGAGGAGAAGCGGGCGGCTCTTTGTTACCAACACATACGCACACGTACGCTTCTTTCTACAGAAAACGAACGCACACTCCGCCCCGGAAGACTATAACGGTTTGATACGTGTGCCCCCAATCCAGCAGCCCCTCCGGCCCCACCCGACTTTTCCTTCATTGCTTATTCGGATAGCGAACCGACGGGCAGCACACACAGCCCTAAACTACTCGCCACCGATTTTATATCAGTCGACGGTGATTTTATAAAATGGCCACTACTTTTATTACCTAACCATTGTCAATCCACAAAACACGAACATTTTTTTAACTTTTTTTTTTTTTTTTTTTAGATGAACATTTGATAAACAGATTCTTAGCATGTTGCGACCGAAGTTTGGAAAAAACCAAAGCCACCATGGATTTATTTTTTTGCCTCAGGGCTGACGCTCCAGAATTTTTTACTGACCGAGACCCTTTAGCCGAAGATACAAGAAGTTTTCCAACTCATGTAAGTCTTTAAAAAAGAAAATATAAGCACCAAGGTAAAAAAATTAAAGTCTTCGCCCATCAAGGCGAAACAAATGGGGCGTAGACAGCCTTAATTCCTCCCTACCATCGAGGAAAATCGAGTTGACTGAGTTTTTAAGAATCTCAGGATAGAAAAAATGTCTTTGCCCAGAACAGGTGTAGACGGTCTAAATGTCGAAAGTATACTTGTCGGCATAATGCGGTTTGCCATAGTGCATTTGACCCTAAAAAGCAGAAATCGCGAGTTACAGTTCACCATAAAAAATCTGCAACTCATCATAAAGAAAATTGTTGAAAGCGTTCACCATAATGCATTTAAACTTAATACATCTCACCATAAAGAAGAGATTGTCGTTTCGACATAAAATTTGTCGTTTCAACACAACGCAGTTGAACATAAAGGAAACATTCATTTTAAAGAGCTTGTAGTTTCGCCATGAACTGTTTCTGTAGTTCGGCATAATTCATCTCACTAAACTACGGACAGCGAAAGAGCAAGCCTATTTTCGCCGTTTAAAAACGCGATTATGGCGAAACGACAAAAACCTTAAAACTTGACAGTTCGTCATAATGCAATTCGCACATCCTCGTGAGAGGAAAAAATTAATCCCCTTGTATCATAAAACGAGCTGATCCCATTGGCAGCCTGTTTGCTTTGCCTAGTTTATGGTGAGATGCTTTATGTTGAATTGCATTATGGTAAGCTGTCAAGTTTTAAGGTTTTTATCGTTTCGCGTTTTAAATGGCGAAAGTAGCTGGCTCATTCCCTGTCCCTAGTTTATGGTGAGATGTATTATGCCCAAACTACAGAAACAGTTTTATGGCGAAACAACAAGTTTAAACAGAGGCTCTTATGTTGAAAGCGTTATGGTGACTTTTTTGTCGACTTACATTCATTGAAAAAGTCGTTTGTAGCGAAACGCTATGTTGAAAGCATTATGCTCAAAATTTTTGAACTTTGAGAGCTTTATGTTCAATTGCATTATGCCGAAACGCATTATGGTGAACTACAGATATTTTATGTCGAAATGCAGATTTTTTTTATGTGCAACTGCTTTAGGGTTGAACATAAAAATATGCATTTCGATATACAAAATCTGTAATTCATCATAATGCATTTCGGCAAAATGCAATTGAACAAGGCTCTCAAAAGTTCAAATATTTGAGCATAATGCATTTTTGCCATAAACGACATTTTCAATAAATGCAAGTCGACATAAAAAAGTGCAAGTCGCCATAACGCTTCACACCATAAAAGTCTCTCTTTAAACTTGTCGTTTCGCCATAAAACTATTTCTGTCGTTTGGCATAATACATCTCACCATAAACGATTATGGCATTATCGCGAACTGTCAAGTTTTAAGGTTTTTGTCGTTTCGCCATAATCGCGTTTTAAACGGCGAAAATCTTGCTCTTTGGCTGTCCCTAGTTTATGTTGAGATGTATTATGCCCAAACGACAGAAACAGTTTTATGGCGAAACAAGTTTAAACAGAGGCTTTTATGGTGAGAAGCGTTATGGTGACTTTTTTTTATGTCGACTTACATTTGAAAAAGTCGTTTATAGCGAAACGCTTTATGTTGAAATGCATTATGCTAAAAAATTTTGAACTTTTGAGAGCTTTATGTTCAATTGCATTATGCCGAAACGCATTATGGTGAACTACAGATATTTTATGTCCTAATGCAGATTTTTTTATGTTCAACTGCTTTAGGTTGAATAACTGTAAAATATCTGTACATACAATACAATATCTGTAATTCATCATAATGCATTTTGGCAAAATTTCAAAATCATACATTTGAGCATAATGCATTTTTGCCATAAACGACTTTTTCAATAAATGCAAGTCGACATAAAAAAGTCACCATAACGCTTCACACCATAAAAGTCTCTACGTTGTGTGAACGCTGTTCTCCCTAAATTTCTCCCTACTATCGAATAAAATATTTCGAAGGAACAAAAAATAAAGCCACACCACTGGCAGCGTTATTGGCAAAGATCAATTGAGGCGCTCCGGGTACGAAGGGCGAACTCCACATCTTAGTCCACAACCTCCACTCCTTTTCCCATTCCAGGGTATGACTTTTCTGTTGAGTTCGCCCGTAACATAAAACTTTAAATGCGAATATCTCGAATCTACGTTTTGTGAGTTCGCCCTTCGTACCCGAGAGCCTCAATTTTCTTCAATGGGGTCTAAAGACCCTTTCCCAAAAACCGGACAAGGAGTATAAATTATAATCCAATAACGTTCTTTGAATAAATTTGTGCTCAAGGTAAACTTGTGACGTAAAACGCATTCTAATCACAACGTTAAAAACAAGGAAGTTTTCCGTATTCAAAGCAGGTTATCCCAATATAACACCAACCAAAAAAAAAAACGCTAGCCGGATTCTGCTGTTAAAATATAAATTATTCTATAACATTTATTGTATTGAGAGAAAGTGGAGTGCGGACGTGTTTATTCTTTTTCCCACAAATCAAACTCCGGGGACAAATTTACGATCCCCATGTCATTTGAGTATTTCGATGACTGATGTTCAAACAAACGTGAAATGCAGACAATAGGACCTTTTTTTATGAAAGAAAAATTTTATGGGGTTTGAATACATTTTTTTAAACAAAAGGACGTTTTTTTTGGGGTCCGGTTAACTCGGCGAAAAAGGCGTGAGCCCATTTTTTCACTATGTTAACTGGGCGAAACTTTTAATCCCCTCGTTCGTCCAGTTAACGTTTGAGAAAAAATACGGGACGTTGGCTGGGCGAAAGAAGTAAAACATGAAAAAAACGTGAACTCGACGTAGCAGAATTTACTGAGATTTTACAAGAATTTACTCTAGAAGCACCATTTTTGGCGTTTTCAAGCAACAGATTTTTGGGCGTTTTCTTCGGTTTTGTGGGATAAAAAGCCCTCTTTCGACATATTTTTCGGTGTTTTACTCCATTTTTTCTGCTTAAATAAGCCCTCTTTCAACAGGTTTTGGGGCTTTACCTCCATTTTTGTAGGGTTAAATAAGCCATTCAACAGATTTTTGGGCGTTTTCTTCGGTTTTGCGGGGTAAAAAGCCCTATTTTCGATAGACTTTTCGGGGTTTTTCTCCATTTTTTCGGCGTAAAAAAGCCCTCTTTCAACAGGTTTTGGGGCTTTACCTCCATTTTTGTAGGGTTAAATAAGCCTTTCAACACATTTTGGGCGTTTTCTTCGGTTTTGCGGGGGTAAAAAAGCCCTCTTTTCGATAGACTTTTCGGGGTTTTTCTCCATTTTTCGGCGTAAAAAGCCCTCTTTCAACAGGTTTTGGGGCTTTACCTCCATTTTGTAGGGTTAAATAAGCCCCATTTTCAACAGAATTTTGAGCGTTTTCTTCGGTTTGTGGGGTAAAAAAGCCCTCTTTTCGATATACTTTTCGGGGTTTTTTCTCCATTTTTTCGGCGTAAGAAAGCCCTCTTTCAACAGGTTTTGGGGCTTTACCTCCATTTTTGTAGGGTTAAATAAGCCTTTCAAAAGATTTTGGGCGTTTTCTTCGGTTTTGTGGGGTAAAAAAGCCCTCTTTTCGACAGATTTTTCGGTGTTTTCCTCAATTTTTTTGGCGTAAAAAACCCTCTTTCAACACGTTTTGGGGCGTTTAATTTTTGTGGGGTTAAAAGAGCTCCATTTTCAACAGAACTCTCTTAAAGTGAAGAGAAATTAATTTTACGTTGTGATTATTATTGTTATTTGTAAATATTTTTAATTGATCATTCATCCAAAAATGCCCTTTTGCCGAGTTAACGTTTACTATTTAAAATATGAGGCGCTCCGGATACGAAGGGCGAACTCGACATCGGACAAATTTTTTAACTTCCTTAAAGAAGTTATTGTGATACCCTCGACGTCAGTTTTTTTTTTTCATTTTCAGATTCTAGACCTTTTGGTGAATACACCCATATAATTTTTATGTTGAGTTCGCCATTTTTCCCCTTTAAATACGTAAAAACGAAACTTTAAAATTGTCGAGTTCGCCCTTCGTATCCGGAGCGCCTCATATCGTTTCGCCGAGTTCACGTACCGCTTTTACATCTATAGCCCAGTTAACTTTTCTTTTTGTGTGTGGCTTATGGAACCCAATTAAAAAAAGGACCGGATTAGTAACATCGGCCTCTCTCGCCGAGCTAACATGCACCCTTTTTCTTGATTAATTTTGGTTTTCTTGAATTTCAGAGATCTTCTTCCTCTGGCGCAGTTTACTCCGGAAGGTTATAAATGCTTCTTGTACAGACTTGCCGATCCGGATCCTGATAGCTTATGGAACCCAATTAAAAAAAGGACCGGATTAGTAACATCGGCCTCTCTCGCCGAGCTAACATGCACCCTTTTTCTTGATTAATTTTGGTTTTCTTGAATTTCAGAGATCTTCTTCCTCTGGCGCAGTTTACTCCGGAAGGTTATAAATGCTTCTTGTACAGACTTGCCGATCCGGATCCTGATAAATTTATTTTCAACGATTACGTGAAGGGTTTTTTTCTTGTCGGGGACACCCGAGTCAAGACGGAAACGACGATACCGAAAGGAGAGATCATAATATTCGATATGAGAGGGTATCTTTTAGGCACCTTACAAAGCTCCATTTGCCTTCGCTTAGGAAATACATGCAATACACTCAGGTAAAAGAATATCGGCAATACTTTTCTCCCCTTCCCGGGGCCTTTTATACATCGCCACATCGGAAACCAATATTAGATAATAGAACCACTTTTCCTTCTCTTTTTCGCCTTCCATTACCCACTAGTCCACTTTGAAAAATTTGAGTTTTTCCCCTTTTTTTCCTCGTGTAAAATGTGTTGAAATTAAATTGTCCAGTGCGGGGGGAAGGGCTTCCCTAAGCCCGGTAATGGGCTCATTAGGGGACTTAGTGAGACCAGACAACGGGCCCTTATACAATTTTATTACTCGACTCTTAGCGACTGAGAGAGGCATTGTTAACTCGAAAATGTTTAGACCCACAAGCAGATTTTGCGGGCAGATGAAGGGTTTTATACATAAATCGTTATTCTAACCCTCAAATCTCGATGTTTTTGTCTTCACTTTCAACAATATCAACATTACAAGGAAATTCGGTTATTGTTTATAATTTATAAACAATAAATTCAGAATTTCGCCCCAATTCCCAGGGAGGATGCACTTCGATGACAGCGCTCTGGGTGGAGAAATTATTAGGAATTGTCGTAGGTTATTAGAGGTTATTATCAGGAGGTTAACTATTGAGAAAATAATGATAAAAGTTATTATTAAAACAATAATTAATCAAAAGATCTGCGCCATTTATGCAAATTAAAAATTAAAATATTTAAATAAAAATCGAAGAGCTTCCAACGAAAACTTCCTTGGAGAAGTAAAAATATAGGAAGGGGAGTAGTAATATGAGGGGAAGTATAACGGAGGGGGAAGTATAAAGGAGGGGAAGTATAACGGAGGGGAAGTATAAATAAAGGAGGGGAAGTATAACGGAGGGGAAGTATAAATAAAGGAGGGGAAGTATAACGGGGGGGGAGTTAACGAAGATAGCGGAGGGGGAAGAATAAAGAGGGGAAGTATAAATAAAGGAGGGGAAGTATAACGGAGGGGAAGTGTAACGGAGGGGGAAGTACAAAGGAGGGGAAGTAAATAAAGGAGGGGAAGTATAACGGAGGGGGAAGTATAACGAAGATAGCGGAGGGGGAAGAATAAGAGGGGAAGTATAAATAAGGAGGAGACGTATAACGGAGGGGGAAGTATAAAGGAGGGGAAGTATAACGGAGATAGCGGAGGGGGAAGAATCAAGTGGGGAAGTATAACAGAAGAGGAAGTTTTTTTTACCGAAATTTTTAAGTATGTATCAAGGTAGAAATAATGGGATTTTTGCTTCCAACGAAAACTTCTTTAAAGAGAAGTAAAAATATAGGAGGAGTATTAATGAGGGGAAGTATAACGGAGGGGGAAGAATAGAGGAGGGGAAGTATAAATAAAGGAGGGGAAGTATAACGAAGGGGGAAGTATAAAGGAGGGGAAGTATAACGGAGGGGGAAGTATAAATAAAGGAGGGGAAGTATAACGGAGGGGAAAGTATAACGAAGATAGCGGGGGGAAGTATAACGAATATAGCGGAGGGGGAAGTATAACGAAGATAGCGGAGGGGGAAGAATAAAGAGGGGAAGTATAACGGAAGGGAAGTTTTTTTACCGAATTTTTTAAGT
Source organism: Orius insidiosus (assembly GCA_014119065.1). NCBI lineage: Eukaryota > Metazoa > Arthropoda > Insecta > Hemiptera > Anthocoridae > Orius > Orius insidiosus. The sequence goes on along the minus strand of JACGAQ010000315.1, from coordinate 37,389 downwards.
ATGTATCTAGGTAGAAATAATGGGATTTTTGCTTCCAACGAAAAGTTCCTTAAAGAGAAGTAAAAATATAGGAGGAGGAGTATTAATGAGGGGAAGTATAACGGAGGGGGAAGAATAAAGGAGGGGAAGTATAACGGAGGGGAAGTATAAATAAAGGAGGGGAAGTATAACGATGGGGGAAGTATAACGGAGATAGCGGAGGGGGAAGAATAAAGAGGGGAAGTATAACGGAAGGGGAAGTTTCTATTGTCCGAAAATTTTTTTTAAGGATGTATCAAAGTAGAAATAATGGGATTTTTGCCCAAGGGCGGTCCCTCTCGTAACGGGTGGAAGTATGAAATTTCTCCCAGCTAAAGGGGGAAGTATAAAGGAGGGGAAGTATAACGGAGGGGAATGATAGCGGAGCGGGAAGAATAAGGAGGGGAAGTATAACGGAAGGGGAAGTTTCTTTTGTCCGAAAATTTTTTTAAGGATGTATCAAAGTAGAAATAATGGGATTTTTGCCCAGGGGAGGTCCCTCTCGTAATGGGTGGAAGTATGAAATTTCTCCCAGCTAAAATGATAATTGATGTAAAAAAATTTTTTACACCAAAAATTCATAAAAAATATATGGAGTAATCGGTGAAAATTTGGTGAAAATCGGACCAACGGTTCGGCCTTAGCGAATTTTTTAAAATTTCAAACAGACATAGCTCCGCCATTTTTTCGAAATTCAAAAATCGCCCTCGTTAGTTTCTTGTTCACCGATTAAAGAAAATTTGGTGAAAATCGGTTGAAAACTGTGGCCGTAAAGTTTTCCGGAAAAAAGGGACGGCCGGCCGGCACCACAGACAAAGTTGAGATCGGTAAAGATCAATATTCAATTTGACCCTCCGGGGTCTGGAAGACCCTTCCCCAAAAACCCGCCGTGAAGGTTATCGCAATAACTTCTTTAATTAAGTTAAAACTCCCGTTATTTTAGAAGAAAAGATCAAAATTACGGACATCAGAAAACTGGCCCAATAAAACTGGTTTTTGCAAGATATTCCGATTTCTGTATTTTTTATACCATCAAGTATGTACATAAAAATCCGACTTAAAAGTTTGACAAGTTCGCAGATTCTAAAAAAAAAGTTTATTCGTCAAATCCAGATTTTTGTTCCACTTTCCAAATTAAAAATTGAACACGAGAGTGCTTTTAAAAAGCGTTTGAATCAACAGGTTGTGAAATAAAAGAAATTTCATAAAAGGCACCTCCTTAGGCACCTCTCACGTGTAAACACGACAACTCATAGAAATTCTTGATGGACCTTGAAAAAAAATAATTTTTCTTTTTCTTTTAGGAAGCACATCCAGTTAGGTTAAAACAAATTCATGTGATAAACGTTTCACCGTTGATTGACAGAACGATGACTTTTTTAAAACCGTTCATCAAACAGGAAGTCGCTGCCATGGTAATATTTTGATTTATTTTAAAACTTTTTATCATATTTGAATTTTTTAGCTGCATTTTCATCAACCAGATTCTAAAACTCTTGAAGAATTCATACCCATCGAAATCTTACCTGAAGAATACGGAGGAAAAGGAGGAACCGTCGCAGAAATAAAAGGTTTTTTTTTCCCTTTTAAAAAATACATATTTTATTTATTTTTTTTCCCACAGAAAGTTGGATTGCTAAAGTTGAAAAGAACAGAGAATGGTTCAAAACAAACCCTTGGATCGCCAACAATAAGCGCCAGGATAAAAAAATTCCCTGAACATAATGGACGGATCGTTTAGGACTCTTACTATAGATTAGCTTTTAGAAAAAAAAATTTTTTACAAAAAAAAATCACCGTATTTTTTATTACAATGCACCATAAAGGGCTTATTCATTTTTATTTGTTTATGTAAATTTATACTCTGTAATATAGCGTTAAGCCTTAATTAAAAATTCATATTATTCAAACTATTCTTTTTTTTTATGGAATATATTAACACAAAACAAACCTAGAATAATTAGAAATATTATATCTATTTGAATATGGAAGTAAACAATTGTTAGGTTGAAATGCGACGTCGAACAAGGTAGAAAAAGTGGAATTTTTCGTGTGGAGAACACGCCAAATTTCTTCCTACTTGAGACCCCCTCAATAAATTTAATTAATTATTAGGTGTACAAAATGAAACTACAAAATTCAAATTTACCCTGTGGCTGAGTTTCATTTTGTACACCTAATAAATAAAAATTGTAGGAAATTAATTCTCTATTTTGCACTTAATTATTTTTTCTAGGATGCACCATTTTCGGAAAATAATTTTTTTTAAATAAATTTATCTTGAAAACAGTGCGTCCTAGAGAAAAAATGAATAGAATAAAAATTAAAGAGAATTAAATTTGCAACAGATTTTATTTAGTGCATTTTTTCAATATCTGTAACGGTTTACGATTTACAAGCTTTTAAAAATTAACCTTCTTAATGGTTATCCTTCAATAACCTTCTTACACGGAGAAGGTCAACTTTTGATGGACTTTAACGCCTAAAATGTTTAAAATTTTGAAAAAATGAACTACTATGTGTACAAAATGAAACTCGGCTAAAATATACAAAATTCAAATTTACCCTGTGGCTGAGTTTCATTTTGTACACCTAATATAAGGAGCATTTGTTGAAAATTTGGTGAAATTCGGACAAATAGCATACAAAACTTTAGACTCCGCAATTTTTGCGAATTTCAAAAAGAGCTTTCGACATTTTTAAGATTACTACAAAAGGAAGATTCTGTGAAAATGTGATGATAATCAGAAAATACTAGTTTGAAGAGCTTTCCACGAAAACTTCCATAAAGAGAAGTAAAAATATAGGAGGGGAAGTATAAGGGAGGGAAAAATATAAGGGAGGGGGAAGTATAAGGGAGGGGAATTTTTTTGCTCTAAGTTTTTTTTTTAATTTTTCGATTTTTTTTTTTCGAAAAATTTTCCAGGTTTTTTTTCGAAAAATTTTCTAAGTTTGTTTTTTCGAAAATTTTCCCGGTTTTTTGTTTCGAAAAATTTTCTAAGTTTGTTTTTTCGAAAATTTGTATAAGTATCAAGAGAAGTAATGGAATTTTGCCCAAGAGAGGCCCCTCTCGTAAGGCATGAAAGTATGAAATTTCTCCCTACTAAAATATTTGGTGTACAAAATGAAACTCAGCCAAAGGGTAAATTTGAATTTTGTAGATTTTAGCCGAGTTTAATTTTGTACACCTACATATTAGTTTTTTCAACATTTTAAACATTTAGGGCGTTAAAGTCCATCAAAAGTTGACCTTCTCCGTGTAAGAAGGTTATTGAAGTATAACCATTAAGAAGGTTAATTTTTAAAGGCTTGTAAATCATAAACCGTTACAGATATTGAAAAAATTCACTAAATAAAATCTGTTGGAAATTTAATTCTCTTTAATTTTTATTCTATTCATTTTTCTCTAGGACGCACTGTTTTCAAGATAAATTTATTTTTAAAAAAAATTATTTTCCGAAAATGGTCCATCCTAGAAAAAAATAATTAAGTGCAAAATAGAGAATTAAATTTCCTACAAGTTTTATTTATTAAGGTACAACATAAGGTGTACAAAATGAAACTCAGCCACAGGGTAAATTTGAATTTTGTAGACTTTAGCCGAGTTTCATTTTGTACACATATCTCAGCACCCTGCATACCGATCGACTTGAAATTTTAAGCATTTCCTCATATCGAAACAAAGAAGACCTGCATAAAATTTGAAGTCGATCGATATACAGGGTGCAGAGATCGGTCGGTTTCTGCTTGGCGGGGAACGCAGGATTTTTCTTGAAAATACTGTGTTTAGGTTACCTCTCACAGGTTACTCCACAAAAATGGGTTTTTATCAAAAATATAAAAGACACAAATCAAAGGAAACTATGAAATTTTTTATTGCACAAATCCACAAATTTCAATTTAAACGTTTTTACATCACTTCTTGACTGCTGCCACCAATAAAACCTTCTGCCATTTCTATTTATCAATACAAACTTTAAGGTTTGTGGCAGCAAGATTACTAAAACATAAGTTATAAATACAGGAGGAGGGGGAATAAGGGGATCAAGAAAGAACATTTTTCCAAGGAAATCAAGCTTTTAAATATATGGATTTTATATAATAAATTGAAAAAAGAGACTTTTAACTTCGAAAAAGAGTTTCCATTTTCTTTAGGCCTTTGACATCAACTTAGGATTATAAAAAAGGTTTTTTTTAAAGATTTTAATTGCCTTTTGAGACAATTATCACATACATGACATTAACTTATTCACAGCACGGTGGAACACTTATTTACACTCTTCAGACTTATATCTTTTTTAGAGAAAAAATTGTAAAAATCCGACTGCTATTTTCTCATGGGACATTTATATTTTGTATAAATTTAAATTAGTTAAAAAATGTCTAATAGGGGAGAGTAAGACTTAATATTCGTCAGAAAATTCATCAGAGGCGTCGCGATTTCTGGTGAGCATGTAATTGTCCATGTCGATAGATCGGCAAGAATTGATGGCATACCTGAGACGCTCTGCGAGGATTTCAGGGCTTGAATAAGGAGGAAGGCGAAGTTGAAAGAAGCAAGTTTGCGCAGTTGGTAGGCCGTCGGCAGCCCTGTCCACTCTCATAACCTGAAAAAGAAGTACTGGTTTGAAGAGCTTCCAACGAAAACTTCCTTAAAGAGAAGTATCTATATAGGAGGGGGAAGTATAATGGAGGGAAAGTAAAACGTAGGGGGAAGTGTACGGGAGGGGAAGTATAACGGAGTGGGAAGTATATGGGAGGGGAATTATATAGAAGGGGGAAGTATATGGGAGGGGGAAGTAAAACGTAGGGGGAAGTTATGGGAGGGGGAAGTATAAGTGAGGGGAAGTATATGGGAGGGGGAAGTATATGGGAGGGGGAAGTTTCAGTGAGCGGTAGTATAACAGAGAGTGAAGTATGACGGAGGAGGGGATGTATAAGGGAGGGAAAGTATAAAGGAGAATTTTCCAAGCTTGTTTTTTCGAAAAATTTGCTAAGTTTATTTTTGAAAAATTGTCCGAGTTTTGTTTTTCCCAAAAATTTTCCGTTTTTTTTTCCAAAAAATTTTAATTTCTTTTCACAAAATTTTCCGGGTTTTCCTTTTTCTTTTTTTTCCAAAAAATTTTTAATTTTTTTTTGAAAAAATTTTCCGGGTTTTCCTTTTTCTTTTTTTTTTTCGAAAAATTTTTTAAGTTTATTTTTGAAAAATTGTCCGAGTTTTGTTTTTTCCCAAAAATTTCCCGTTTTTCCAAAAAATTTTCTAAGTTTTTTTGCCAAAAAATTTTAATTTTTTTTTCGAAAATTTTCCGGGTTTTCCTTTTTTTTTTTTTTGAAAAATTTTTTGAGTTCTTTTCTTTGAAAATTTTTTAAGTGTCAAGGTAGAAATAACGGGCTTTTTGGCCTAGGGATGTGCCTCTCGTAATGGGTAGAAGTATGAAATTTCTCCCTACTAAAAACAAGGTAGAAATAATGAGCTCTTTGGCCTAGGGATGTGCCTCTCGTAATGGGTAGAAGTATGAAATTCCTCCCTACTAAAAACAAGGTAGAAATAACGGGCTTTTTGGCCTAGGGATGTGCCTCTCGTAATGGGTAGAAGTATGAAATTTCTCCCTACTAAAAACAAGTTAGAAATAATGAGCTCTTTGGCCTAGGGATGTGCCTCTCGTAATGGGTAGAAGTATGAAATTTCTCCCTACTAAAAAAAATTAATAATTAAAAAGTGGCAATTCTTTTACACCAAAAATTCTTAAAAAATATAAGGAGTAATTGGTGAAAATCGGATTAACAGTTCGGCGGCAGCGAATTTTTAAAATTTTAAGCAGACATATCTCTGCCATTTTTTGAAATTCAAAAATCGCCCTCGTTAGTTTCTTGTTCACCGACTGAAGAAAATTTGGTAAAAATCCGGTGAAAATCGGTCGAAAACTGTGGCCGTAAAGTGTTCCGGAAAAATGCAACGGACGGCCGGCCGGCACCACAGACAAATTTGAGATCGGTAAAGATCAATATTTGATTAGAACCTCCGGGGTCTGGAAGACCCTTCCCCAAAAACCCGACGTCGAGGGTATCGCAATGACTTCTTTAAGGAAGTTAATAAGGAAAATGAAGATGATAATTTTCAAACCTGAAATCTTTGCGAAACATCAGCCAGATTAGCAGGAAGACGTGATCGACCTGACACGAATCGCATAAAAAGGACTTTTTCAGCATCTGTGAAACTTTCAAGCGCTGCCCAGAGCCATTGTATCAGAGGTGATCCTGCTTCAAGATCTCTGTATCGTACGATTTTTTCAAAAGCGAGATTGATATGTGTGGAAGACCGCAGACGAGAAGTTCGAAATGACTTGCAGTCACTAAAGAAAGAAGTGGGACTGGAATTATCCATGCCATTCCTTCTCGAACAGCAGAAACCTGAAGGTCCATTTCATGAAGGCGGAAATTAACAGCCTGTTCGACGTACTGCAGACGATTTTGAAACGTCAACGGTATACTTCTTCCGCCAGGAACAATGGGAACCATTTTTCCAGTCCAGCTTGTCCCCTCAAAGCATTCCAGCGGGATGACTTCAAAAAAAGTCTCTTCAGTCACGCCTGAAAGATGAATATCACGTATCCCACGGAGACTCTGAGCATATAAAGCATCATTTTCTTCCAGATCATCCCACGTCACAGTTTCTTTAACCAAAAGCTTCCAGACTACAGCAGACAATGGAAGAGCCAAAGGTTTCTTTGTCCTCACAGCAACACCAAACAAAATTCCTAAAACAAGCTGTTCAGCCGAATATACCTTCATATTTTACATACCCAAAAATTTGAACCATTGTAAATGATGAAGTTCGGTTAGCGACGGATTCAATAAATAGCGATCGCGGCTGTAGCCGGTGTCGTTGGTTGTATTTGGCGTTGGTATCAGAAGAGGGACAGTCCCGTTGAGCATTTCTTCGCACATTTCGGTGATTGTATCATCGAAAACGCCTCCTGCATCGTCGGCTCCTTCACCGACAAGCTTCACCTTCCATGCACGCGATGGTAGACGTAAGTCAGACGGATTCATCTTGACAACTTGTCTCGCTATTTGGGTAAAAATGGGTTCTATCGTGTTTGAAGAGCGTTTGGTGGCTGTAAGTCTGCTAACGGTCACCTGAGGACCGTAGTTACGTCCCTGAACCATCGTTCGACCCAAACAGCGGACCAAAGGTAAAGTATAAACTCGAGGAAGAAGCAGCGGGCGGATGATCGGCGATCCCAACCAATCATAAGGAAACGTTTTTGACCAAATAGAATTCTAAATAAATGGATTAGATTATAGAAATACGAGGGATGTCCAAAAGTTAAAGACCGTTTGTATTTTGCCGCAGTACGGGCGAAGTATTCTGCCAGATGGTAGCACTAGCTTGTAGCGGGAAGTTCCCCCTCCACATTGCAACTGGTCTCATCTCTCTATCTTATCCAGTGTTGCTACGGCAGCCGTTCGCGATGGACGTCTCGTTGCCGAGTCCCGCCGGTTGTGATGTTCGCTCCGTCATCCGTTTCCTAAACTCGGAGAAACTTCGCCGGTCGAAATTCATAGACGTTTGACGGCTATTTATAACATTCCTAACATTAGCGTAACAACAGCGCTCATTCATAACATTGCCATAAATAGCCGTCAAACGTCCATGAATTTCGACCTGGCGAAGTTTCTCCGCGTTTAGGAAACGGATGACGGAGCGAACTTCACAACCGGCGGTACTCGGCACCGGGACGTCCATCGCGAACGGCTGCCGTAGCAACACTGGATAAGATAGAGAGATGAGACCGCGATGTGGAGGGGGAACTTTCCGCTACAAGCTAGTGCTACCATCTGGCAGAATACTTCGCCCGTACTGCGGCAAAATACAAACGGTCTTTAATTTTTGGACATCCCTCGTAAATTAAAAACATACCTCAGCACAAAGTGGAAGAAACCTCCAACACGAATAAAGAGTATCGGAAAATAAATGAAGCATGCTCAATCTAGCTTGGATAGCAGGAATCGGCGTGTTCTGTAAGTGCCCATATTGGGTAGGAATGGACACAGGTAAGCCGTACTGCGTACTTTTGGTGACACCGGATTTACGACGTGGTACAGGTGGGACAGTCCATGCAGCAGAATGCGATCGCCCCGTAGAAATCTAACCAAATTATTCTATTTTAAAAATAAATGAAAATACCTGTTTTATTCCTTTGTCAGACAAAATAGGGATGGGAAGTGGCTGTTTGACTGTGAGCGCTGAATGACCAAGTCCGAGCTGTGCGTCAGAATTGTTGCCCCAACCAAAAACTAAGCCTTCTGAGGTCAACACAAGAGTGTGCTCAGCTCCTACAGCGATGTCTTCTATAAAATGTATTCCCAAAATGCAAACTAGCTGTGGGCGGTTATGGTATGCGTAGCGACATTCAGGGAGGCCGATAAGACGCTCGACTCCACATGTAAAAACTCGTCCTTCGGTAGTCAAGAAGACAGTAAACTGAGCACCGCAGCAGACTTTTTTGATAACTTGACCATACAGTGTTTCTATCTTCTGCGGTGTATGGTACGTTGTGGTGTTTCCGAGACCAAGCTTACCATAATCTCCATCACCAAAAGACCAACACATTGTTCCAGTTTGAGAAACACAGACGGTATGATTGAGACCGCACGCCACCTGACCGATGCGTACGTCCGCCAAAGCCATGACTCGCTCCGGAAGTTTTTGTTGCTTGTCGTTCCATCGCCAAGTCGGCCATAATCGCCGTTTCCAAAAACGAAAAGTTTTCCGTCGGAGGTGACGACGGCGCTGTGTTTGAATCCGCAGGCGACTTGAATGACATCTTCACCTTGAAGAGCTTCTATTTGTCTAGGACGTCTTTGTCGCTCGCTATTTCCATGTCCAAGTTTACCATAATCACCATCTCCCCATGAAAAGACTTCACCGCTTTCGGCCAAAGCCAAACTATGTCCGTCTGATCCGCAAGATGTCGCCAATTGAGTTATCACAAAACCTTTAAAAGACATAAGTAAGCCCTTATTGAGACATTTACCTTGAAGCGAAGAAATGACACTCAAAGAATGAAGATCGTCAGCATGTCCTTGGCCTAAACGACCATAACTTCCTTCTCCACAAGACAGAACAACTCCATTTGATTGAATAACAAATGTACAGTTCTGACCACAGATGATTTGCTGTGCGTTTGAAAATGATTCAGCCAAAACAGGCCTGTGCGATCCATTACCTAAATTTCAACAGTTAGCAGCACAAATAACAGAGTTGGGCATTATTTCTATTCGAAAATACGATTACAATTCTATTTTTACAACTATTATTTGCGAATACAAATACGAATTTATTTGTATCCGCACTTTTGAATAAAAATACATTTGTATTTACAAAATCACAGCAGAGAATAAAGAATATATTTGTATTCGTTAGTTCGAATACGTATATATTCGTATTCGCAGGCAAAAAATACAAATAAATTCGTATTCGCAAACCAAAAATACAAATAAATTCATTAATAAATAATAAATAAACAAATAATATGATATATAAGTATTTTTTCGTGTAAATACGAATTTATTTGTATTTTTTGCCTGCGAATACGAATTGTATTGCGAATGTATTTTTTGCCTGCGAATACGAATTTATTTGTATTTTTTACCAGCGAATACGAATTTATTTCTATTTTTTCCTGCGAATACGAATTTATTTGTATTTTTTGCCTGCGAATACGAATTTATTTGTATTTTTTGCCTGCGAATACGAATTTATTTGTATTTTTTGCCGGCGAATACGAATTTATTTGTTTTTTTTTTCCTGCGAATACGAATTTATTTGTATTTTTTGCCTTTAAATACGAATTTATTTGTATTTTTTGCCTGCGAATACGAATTTATTTGTATTTTTTGCCTGCGAATACGAATTTATTTGTATTTTTTGCCTGCGAATACGAATTTATTTGTATTTTTTTCCTGCGAATACGAATTTATTTGTATTTTTTGCCTGCGAATACGAATTTATTTGTATTTTTGTGTGCGAATACGAATTTATTTGTATTTTTTCCTGCGAATACGAATTTATTTGTATTTTTTTCCTGCGAATACGAATTTATTTGTATTTTTTGCCTGCGAATACGAATTTATTTGTATTTTTTTCCTGCGAATACGAATTTATTTGTATTTTTTGCCGGCGAATACGAATTTATTTGTTTTTTTTTCCTGCGAATACGAATTTATTTGTATTTTTTGCCTTTAAATACGAATTTATTTGTATTTTTTGCCTGCGAATACGAATTTATTTGTATTTTTTGCCTGCGAATACGAATTTATTTGTATTTTTTTCCTGCGAATACGAATTTATTTGTATTTTTTGTGTGCGAATACGAATTTATTTGTATTTTTTCCTGCGAATACGAATTATTTGTATTTTTTGCCTGCGAATACGAATTTATTTGTATTTTTTACCTGCGAATACGAATTTATTTGTATTTTTTACCTGCAAATACGAATTTATTTGAATTTTTTTCCTGCGAATACGAATTTATTTGTATTTTTTCCTGCGAATTCGAATTTATTTGTATTTTTTTCCTGCGAATACGAATTTATTTGTATTTTTTGCCTGCGAATACGAATTTATTTGTATTTTTTGCCTGCGAATACGAATATAACCGTATTCGAACTATCGAATATAAATACATTCTTATTTCTCTGCTGTGATTTTCTAAATACAAATGTATATATATTCAAAAGTGCGAATACAAATAAATTTGTATTTGTATTCGCAAATAGCAGTCGTAAAAATATAATAGTATTCGTATTTACGAATAAAAATAACGCCCAACTCTGACAAATTACGAATAAATATACCAATTTCAGCCAACTGCCCATGGCGCCCACTCCCCCAAAGAAAAGCATCACATCTGCTTCCCAGCTGCCAATCTTGCGGCATGGTCGTCGCCCAAGATATTATTTCTTCATCAGCTTTCAACGTCCACGATGTATTATCAACAGCAAGAGACCAGTACTCCGCTAAAATTGTATTTAAAAATGAACAACAAAAAAAGGAACTTACGTTGTGCGATTTCTGGTTTTTGTGCTAAAAACTCTTGAGCAAACTGTGTCCTGCAAGCAAGCGACTCAGCTGCTTTGGCAGCCAAACTGATAGAACGAAGCCACAAATTTTCTGAGACTAAAAAGAAGGATTGATTTCATTCATCAAAAATTATGATTACCTAAAGTATTAGATTCGCTGTCATTAACAGGTCCACGATCGTAACACAAAACAGTATCCAACGACAACGATAAAGTTAGAGCGACCAAACATTTGAAGTAATCGCTGCAAATTAACTGCTGCCCATTATTGACAAGAGGAGTCTCATAGAAACTCTGCTTGGAAAGAAGTAAAGGTAGATTTTCTATAAGCGTGACAAGGCAGGGAGAAGTATGCAACCCAAAAATCCCTCGCTTCATCAAATTTTGCCGGCTGACAGGCAAAATCAACGATTTTTGCAGTATTTTATGAGATTAACATCCTAAAAAATGGTTACACAAAATCCATTGTTTAAAAAATTATACTTTAGATCGGTTGAAAGCGACGGCTAAGTCATAATTTTGCATCCAAGCTACAGCTTGAACACCTCCTGCTCCTGTATGAGTCTGGATGACGCATCCATCATTTAATGACCATAAATTGAGCACACCGCTGCTTCCTCGACCACAACCTATAAAAAAAATAAATGAAGTACTGGTTTGAAGAGCTTCCAACGAAAACTTCCTTAAAGAGAAGTATATAGGAGGGGGAAGTATAACGGAGGGGGAAGTATATGGGAGGGGGAAGTATAACGGAGGGGGAAGTATATGGGAGGGGGAAGTATAACGGAGGGGGAAGTATATGGGAGGGGAAGTATAACGGAGGGGGAAGAATATGGGAGGGGAAGTATAACGGAGAAGAAGTATAAGTGAGGGGAAGCATATGGGAGGGGGAAGTTTAAGTGAGGGGTAGTATAACAGAGGGTGAAGTATAACGGAGGGGGATTTATAAGAGAGGGAAAGTATAAAGGAGAATTTTCCAAGTTTGTTTTTTCGAAAAATTTTCCGGGTTTTCTAAGTTTCTAAATTGGGGGGGGTTTCTAAATTGGGGGGGGGGGGTTTCTAAATCGGGTTTTCTAAATTTTCTAAGTTTTTTTTTTTTTGAAAAAATTTTCTAAGTTTTTTTTTTCCGAAAAATTTTCCGGGTTTTCCATGTTTTTTTTTTCGAAAAATTTTCTAAGTTTTTTTTTTTTCAAAAAATTTTCAAAGTTCAAAAATAAAATAAAGTACTGATTTGAAGAGCTTCCAACGAAAACTTCCTTAAAGAGAAGTATCTATATAGGAGGGGGAAGTATAACGGAGGGGGAAGTATATGGGAGGGGAAGTATAACGGAGTGGGAAGTATATGGGAGGGGAAGTATAACGGAGTGGGAAGTATGTGGGAGGGGAAGTATAACGGAGGGGGAAGTATATGGGAGGGGGAAGTTTAAGTGAGGGGTAGTATAACAGAGGGTGAAGTATAACGGAGGGGGATTTATAAGGGAGGGAAAGTATAAAGGAGAATTTTCCAAGTTTGTTTTTTCAAAAAATTTTCCGGGTTTTCCTTTTTTTTTCCTAAAATTTTTTAAGTTTTTTTTTTTTCGAAAAAAATTTTGTAAGTTTTTTTTAGAAAAATTTTCCGGGTTTTCCATGTTTTTTTTTTTCGAAAAATTTTCCAGGTTTTCCGTTTTTTTTTTTTTTTAATTTTTTTGTCAAAAAAAAAAAAAAAATTTTCGAAAAATTTTCCGGGTTTTTTTTTTTTTTTTTTTTGCTACGGACGGCCGGCTGGCACCACAGACAAAGTCGAAAACCCGACGTCGAGGGTATCACAATAACTTCTTTAAGGAAGTTAAAAGATACAGCATTAAAACTTCTTACCTGAAGCAAGTATGAAGCCAGTGTGGTCAATCGATAGAGTAGTAACAGGGTTGTACAAATGACCTTGAAGTGTATGAACTAAAGCATGGCCTACGCTACTGCCACGTTTAGGCAACTGCCAAACATAAATTATCCCAGTCGACGTTCCCACACAAAGAAGATACGGGCGATCGCCATTTCCTGATCATTCAATCATTTCAATCACAAAATAAAAATGAACTTTACCAATAACAGGTGACCATGTCAACGTCAGCGGATCGTGGCTATGCGGCAAATCGAGAAATGTCGTCCATTCTTTTTTAAGGATGAAAATTTTACAGTTTTTATCCTGGCTAGAACATGAAGCCAATAAACTTTCATCTGGGCTCCACTGAATTGAACTAACAGAAGTCTGAAAAAATACATAAAAATTTGTTTCATCAATTGAAAATGGTATTACAGAATGAGCTTGTATTGTAGAACATCGCTGCATCTCATTTCTGCATCCAATTCTAATAGAACCGTCCGAAAATGCAATAGCAAAATAGCTATCTAAGCTCACAATGCTTATTACAGATGCTAAAAAAGTAATTAGAAAAAATATGCTGAAAGAACAACTAATACCATTTGGTTGTGAGAAATTGACAAGTTCAATTTTGTTGAAAGTATTTCGCTTTACGGAGACCATTGAAACAGATCCGTTTATACATCCGATGAAAAGACGTTCGTCTTCATTTTCGATGAATGTCGAAGGCCAACAAAGCGAAGTTATCCAATCAGAATCGCTATCGATAAAGCATTCCCCGCTTACTTTTCCTTCGCCTAAAATATGTAAATTAAGAAGCGAGAAATGAAGGAGGACAAACCGTTGAGACACCAGATGTTGAGGGAGTTTTCCATCGATGCGGCCAAATAGCTGCCGCTTCCCGACCAGCAAAGATTTGAAATGACTTCACCGTGAAGTTCGCTTCCGTAGACATTCATCGATTTTCTATAAATCAACGTCTGCTCCAAAGATCCCGTTTCGGGACACCAAAGCCTTACTGTACTATCGAACCCACTAAAACAGAAAAATTTATTTAGCTCCTAAAGCGTAGCCCCTTCATAACAGGAGATCCGCAGAAAAACATGAAGCAAAACCGGAATTTTAGACCTCAACAACTTTCAAACATTTTAGCATTTAGAGAATCTTCATGTTTTAAGACAAGAATGCAAATTGCACAGATTAGGCTTTAAATTCAAAAGGTGTTCAAAGCAGTGTTGGGCGTAATCGTAATCGGAATTACGGTTACGATTGTAATCGCAAGTATCTTAATTACGATTGCAATTATAATCGTAATCGTATTTTTTCTGCGATTACAATCGTAATTGTATTTTTTTTCTGCGATAACCATTATAATCGTATTTTTTTCTGCGATTACAATCGTAATTGTATTTTTTTCTGCAACTACCATTATAATCACATTTTTTTCAGCGGTTACAATTGTAATCGCAAGTATCTTAATTACGATTACGATTACAATTGTAATCGCATTTTTTTAACGATTAAAATCGTAATCGTATTTTTTTCCTGCTATTACAATCGTAATTGTATTTTTTTGGCGATAACCATTATAATCATATTTTTTTCTGCGATTACCAATTGTTTTTTTCTGCAATTACCATTATAATCGCTTTTTTTTCAGCGGTTACGATTGTAATCGCAAGTATCTTAATTACGATTACGAATACAATTATAATCGTAATCGGAGTTACTATTACGATTAAAATCGTAATCGTACTTTTTTTCTGCTTTTACAATCGTAATCATATTTTTTTTCTGCTTTACAATCGTAATTGTATTTTTTTTTCTGCGATAACCATTATAATCGTATATTTATCTGCGATTAAAATCGTAATCGTATTTTTTTCTGCGATTACAATCGCAATTGTATTTTTTTCTGCAATTACCATTATAATCGCTTTTTATTTTCAGCGGTTACGATTGTAATCGCAAGTATCTTAATTACGATTACGATTACAATTATAATCGTAATCGGAATTACGATTCGTATTCGTATTTTTTTCTGCGATTACAACTGTAATCGCATTTTTTTAAATGATTAAAACCGTAATCGTATTTTTTTTCTGCTATTACAATCGTAACTGTATTTTTTTCTGCGATAACCATTGTAATGCTGAAAAAAAAATGCGATTACAACCGTAATCGCAGAAAAAAATACCATTATAATGGTAATCGCAGAAAAAAATACAATTACAATTTTAATCGCAGACAAAAAATACGATTACGATTTTAATCGCAGACAAAAAATACGATTTAAATGGTAATTGCAGAAAAAAATACGATTACGATTGTAATCGTTAAAAAAATGCAATTACAATGGTAATCGCAGAAAAAAATACAAATACGATTGTAATCGTAATCGTAATTAAGAAACTTGCGATTACAATCGTAATCGTGATTACGATTACGCCTAACACTGGTTCAAAGTGAAAAGGGTCTGCAGTATAGGCTGCTGAAAATTTTGGGAATCCCTCGCTTAAACAATTTGGTCGAACCTTGATGCAAGTAGATCATGCTGATAGCGAGGCCATGCCAAACAGCTTATCCTATTATCATGTCCCTGAGCAAAGCAGACATTACTTTTGGGAAGAACGCCCGTCAAATCGGCCATATTTAACGTTTCGAGTATATGATTCGGAAGAAATGTACTTTTCATCGAGAGGCACACAACCTGAAAAAATATATAATATAACAGTTTTTGTTTTTAACTTACTAGTTGCTGTGCAGCCCATTGCCTATGGACTGATCCAAGCTTGTTGGATAAAACACAAGCTGCCAACGCATTAGCAAGAACAAGAGGGCTTAAACTTTTATTATCAACGGGACTTCCTGGTATTTTATCTTCATCTAAAAAAAATGTTAAAGTATTTAAAATCTTCATTGATAGTACCTTTTCCTTTGCTTTTGAAAAGTAGTCCTTGCGATGTAAGCATTTCTACAAGTGATTGTGTCACAACGAAAGCATTATTTAAACTTGATATAATCCCTTTTCCTTTGATCGCTATAGTCAGAAGTTCCTAGAATACAATATAAGAGAAAGTTTCTTTTTTCAGCCTACATACTTGGGCGCACATAAAAATGACAAGTTTACTGGCAGATTGATCGTTGGAGATAATTAATGCGATCGCTGTGCTTAAATTGGGGAGCGATTTCGATTGTGTGGATGCCATAAGAGTCATCAAGCGGACGACTTTTCGGACGTCGATTAATCCGATGGCAGCCAATCCGTATGAAAGATTCATATTCTCGCTGCTGTTTGTCAAATGGTTAAGAGCATCCATGACGACAGTTCGAGAAATAGCCGTCTGAGTCAGTTTCGTTATTTTTCTTAAAATATCAATGCGATCTTTGCTTGTATTCAAAGTCGCTGCCTGCTCCCCCAACGGAGTATCGCTCTGAACTCCCAGAATGTTGGTCGCTAAAATTTTTTTTTAGTTTAATTTTTATTTTAAAAGTAACTTACAAGAAATTGGCTTCGAGACTGTTATTGTAGGAATAAACAGGATCCTAAAGGATCAGGTACAGGGAATGAAACTGGTTCAGGAATTGTATTCAAACTAATATTGCTAAATTCTTCACACAATTCTTCCAATTTCAGCATATCGAGAGGGCCCTCAAAATACGAAGAATCGTCTAAAAAAAAAATAAATGAAAAACATCAAAAAGTACTGGTTTGAAGAGCTTCCAACGAAAACTTAATTAAAGAGAAGTATCTATATAGGAGGGGGAAGTATAACGGAGGGGGAAGTTATGGGAGGGGAAGTATAACGGAGTGGGAAGTATATGGAAGGGGAAGTATAACGGAGGGGGAAGTTATGGGAGGGGAAGTATAACGGAGTGGGAAGTATATGGGAGGGGAAGTATAACGGAGGGGGAAGTATAAGTGAGGGGAAGTATATGGGAGGGGAAGTATATGGAGAGGGAAGTTTAAGTGAGGGGTAGTATAACAGAGGGTGAAGTATAACAGAGGGGGAAGTATAAGGGAACAAAAGTATAAAGAAGGGGATGTATAAGGGAGGGAAAGTATAAAGGAGAAATTTCCAAGTTTGTTTTTTCGAAAATATTCTAAGCTTATTTTGAAAAATTGTCCGAGTTTTGTTTTTTTCCCAAAAATTTTCCGAGGTTTTTTTTTTTTCAAATAATTTGCCAAGTTTTTTTCCGAAAAATTTTTTAAGTTTTTTTTTTCAAAAAAATTTCAAAGTTTTTTTTGTAAAAAATTTTTTTTTTTTTTTCGAAAAATTTTCCGGGTTTTCCTTTTTTTTTTTTTTTTGAAAAATTTTCGAAAGTTTTTTTAAAAGTTCTTTTTTCGAAAAATTTTTTAAGTGCCAAGGTAGAAATGATGGGCTCTTTGGCCTACGGATGTGCCTCTCGTAATGGGTAGAAGTATAAAATTTCTCCCTACTAAAAAAAATGATAACTAAAAAGTGCCAATTTTTTTACACCAAAAATTCTTAAAAAATATAAGGAATAATTGGTGAAAATTTGGTGAAAATCGGATTAAGGGGATATGAGGGTTTTAAGTTGCTTGCTTTGTACATTTTTCGTTGTGAGCAACGGTTTTCGGTTTTTCCCTGCTATCTTGGAAACCGTCGCTCAAAACGAAAAAATGTCGAAAGTAAAAGTTGTAGATACAGAAATTTACTACATAAAATATTTTATTGGTTCTTTCCGTCAGAGCAATATTTTAGGAGATATGAAGGTTTTAAGTTTTCAGACAGGCTCTGTAGGATTATTAGTTTTATCCTCATAACTCCTTAAATATTGCTCTTACGCAAATAATGATTAAAAAAATTTTTATAAGGAAATCTTTGTACCCACAACTTTTACTTAGGACATTTTTTCGTTTTGAGCGACGGTTTCCAAGATAGAAGGGAAAAACCGAAAACCGTTGCTCACAACGAAAAATTTGCAAAGCAACTCACTTAAGAACCCTCATATCTTCTTAAGTATTGCTCTGACAAAAAAACCAATGAGGTCTTTTTTGTAGGAAATTTTTGTAGCTACGACTTTTACTTAGGACGTTTTTTCGTTTTGAGCGACGGTTTCCGAGATAGAAGGGAAAAACCGAAAACCGTTGTTAACAACGAAAAATTTGCAAAGCAACCAACTTAAATATTTCCATATCTCCTAAAGTATTGCTCTGACGGAAAAAACTAATAAAATATTTTATGTAGTAAATTTCAGTACCTAGAACTATTACTTAGGACATTTTTTCGTTTTGAGCGACAGTTTCCGAGATAGAAGGGAAAAACCGAAAACCGTTGTTAACAACGAAAAATTTGCAAAGCAACTCACTTAAAAACCATCATACCTCCTTAAAAAGTGGCAATTTTTTTACACCAAAAATTCTTTAAAAAAATATAAGGAATAATTGGTGAAAATTTGGTGAAAATCGGACCAATGGTTCGGCCGCAGCGAATTTTTTAAAATTTCAAACAGACATATCTCCACCATTTTTTCGAAATTCAAAAATCGCCCTCGTCACATTCTTTTTCTCCAACTAAGGAAGATTTTGTGAAAATTTGGTGAAAATCGGTTAAAAACTGAGGCCGTAAAGTGTTCCGGAAAAATGCTACGGACGGCCGGCCGGCACCACAGACAAAGTTGAGATCGGCAAAGATCAATATTCGTAAAACGTACCAAAAGATGGGTCTAGATCAGTCATCAAGTTAGGACTTGGGAGTTGTGAATCATTTTGAACTCGCTCTTCTATTAATCCTCTGTACATATCCTGACAGTCCATACACAAAATGTATTCATTTCCTAAAATAATGAAAGTTACAAAATAATTAATAACAATAGTACCAACCATAAACTTTTCCACAAATGCTTGAATTCCATGTCATCCGACAGCCTGGATGGCTGGAAAGCATATGATTGGCAAGTTGAGAATAGCTCCTTTTACAAAGGCCACATTGTCCTCCAGAAGCCGCAGAAAGCTAGATAAGTTATTAGTCTTTTTCTTCAAACATGATGAACTTACGCTTGAATATGAAAGAGAATTGACTGCAATGTCTGCAAGAGTTTGGGTACTTTGAGAGCATAATGGCTGCGCTTCACCTCGCACATGTTCACGTTCTCTGTATCTGTCTAATGTGCTCACTGAAATATTTTTTAGGTTAAAAATGAGGCAATGAAAATGATTACCAGCACGGTCGATAAGATAGCTTCTGATGTCGGAACATGGTCGGGTTCTGCGTGGTGCGAGACATCTTCGGTGGTGAAGGGGGTCATTTCTCTTTCCCATAAGCACAGATTACTTCGCTGTTCTGCAGGAGGCTCTGTTGAAGAGCTGGCAGTATCAAGAATATCGCTTTCTATGGTCGGGTTTTCCAGCATCCAAGTAGCCAACTGGTTTATAGTAGCTGCTGTAAATAAACCAGTGTGGCCAGTGGCATGCAGCGCCTTTTTAATATGACGAATTGAGAACCCCATGTCTAACAAAGGAGTCACTACAGGGACCTGCGGAGGCGAAGGAGGTGACCTCAAAACATGCTGCGACGGAGAATATTTGCTCTCCAGCGAAAGATACGGTAAGACTGGAACTTTGGTTGGCGGAAACTTCCAGTAATTCCGACATGCATTCTGCAACCTTTCAAGTCTCCCTTGAGATGTCGATGGCTGATTATGTTCTGCAGGTGTCTGAAAACAAAAGTAAAACTGAAGAAAGAATTACAACTGTCTTACCACAGTTGGCTCAAGACGAGCAGTTGTGTACGAGTTGTACCGCTGAACATTTCCTAATGCTTTCACTCTCGCTTCCAATTGAGGGACTCGATGGTGATGTTCAGCGTTTGCTTTGATGTACGATGTATGTATCACGCTGAGGACTCGCTCAAGATCTTTTATATTGCTCAACCAAGGTTGCACGCATCTTTCTATACATCTTTCCACAAAACATCTCAAAATAAAATGAAGTGTTTCTTTCAGCGTTTCATCTTGTTCAATCAATGCTTCTTTTTTTGCTAACTCCTCCAAACCCTACAGAAAATTAGTGTTTAAACGTCAAAAAATAAGGTCATACTTCATCTTTTGGGGTTAATTTAGGCCCTGAAGTTGGATCAAGAAGAATTTCGATGTATTTATTGCAGGCGACAAAAGTAGCTATAGTCTTCATGGCGCCAAGCTGGATGATGGCTAATCTTAAGGTCTTTCCTTCGCATTCTAAAAGTTTGCTGTTGACTGCCAGTCTGGCGGCCATACGTAACTCCAAAGCTTTTTTCTGCTCTTCTATGTCTTCGGAGTTCTGCGGAGTGAATTCTGCAGCACCACGAGTCACTTCACCGATGATATTGGTGACCATTTGATTGGAAAGGATTTCAACGGAATGAGAGAAGATTTTGTTCTGTTTTGTTTCTTCTTCTTCGGCGATTGACTGCGAGATGACGTCTTCTTCTTCTTTGGACAGGACATACTCGGGGAAGTCGAGCTCAGAAGTGAAGCCGCTTAGGCGAGCAAGGTACATCCAAATTTCGGACGATATTTCAGGTAGAGCGTTGGTGTTGAACGGCACTTCTTCAAACGGCTCCAAACTAGTCAGCGGACAATCGCTCACTGTATATTCGGCATCGTGCCACATCACTTTGACGTTAGTCATCCCTTGCTTCAACGACCCCAAAATCGTCGCCTTCCGCCCAGACTGCTTATGCAGACAAGTCCCACCGACTCTCAAGCCATGATCCAGGCCGCCAATGACAGCCAAAGCAGGCCAAACTTCTTTACACAATTGGTCAAGATCAATCTCCTTTATAGGCACTTCACATTCTTTTTCTGATAACCCAACTAAAACTTCAATTAAAATTATTTCAGAAAAAAAAAATTACCTGAATCTTCTTTAGGCTCTTCTGCGCTCAAAGGCAAATCTGGCAATAAATCTTTCGTTTGATTTAATCTTTCTATTAAACACTCGTTAACCTAAAAAGGCAAAAAATTAAGGGTTTGTTAGTCTACATCAGTGATTCTCAATGGGCCGGTTAACTTTTTAACAGGCGGTTAAATTTTTGCCCTATTCTTAACGGGCCGGTTAAATTTTTAACGGGCAGTTAAGTATTTGCCTTTCTTAACGGGCCGGTAAAATTTTTTAACAAACACCCCAGGGCGCTGGGAAGTTACTGTGGGGCGTTATGCAAAATTTGGGTGATGGGGGCAATGGCTAAGTGGCCAGCCATGGAGGCGTTAGCGTGAGTCCTTATTCAATGCGATAATTAACGCCGCCCGTTAGTAAATGGCAAAAACTTAACTTCCCGTTAAAAAATTAAACCGGCCCGTTGAGAAAGGCAAATACTTAACTGCCCGTTAAAAAATTTAACCAGCCAGTTAAGAATAGGGCAAAAACTTAATCGCCCGTAAAAAAATTTAACCGGCCCGTTAAGAATAGGGCAAAAACTTAAACGCTTGTTAAAAAGTTAACCGGCCCATTGAGTAAAGGGTTAAAACTTATCCGCCCGTTAAAAGATTTTACCGGCCCGTTAAGTAAAGGGCAAAAACTTAATCGCCCGTAAAAAATTTAACCGTCCCGTTAAGAATAGGGCAAAAATTTAACCGCCTGTTAAAAAGTTAACCGGCCCATTAAGTAAAGAGTAAAACTTATCCGCCCGTTAAAAGATTTTAGCGGCCCGTTAAGTAAAGGGCAAAAACTTAATCGCCCGTTAAAAAATTTAACCGGCCCAGGCTTCAAAAAAGATTGAGAAACACTGGTCTAGATAAATTACCTGTGAGCCCCAATATTCTGTATTATGAAGTGTCCTAATGAGAGTTATATATGCTTCAGGTTAACCGGCCTATTAAGAAAGGCAAATACTTAACTGCCCGTTAAAAAATTTAACCGGCCCGTTAAGAATAGGGCAAAAATTTAACCGCCTGTTAATAAGTTAACCGGCCCATTAAGTAAAGGGTTAAAACTTATCCGCCCGTTAAAAGATTTTAGCGGCCCGTTAAGTAAAGGGCAAAACTTAATCGCCCGTTAAAAAATTTAACCGGCCCAGGCTTCAAAAAGATTGAGAAACACTGGTCTAGATAAATTACCTGTGAGCCCCAATATTCAGTATTATGAAGTGTCCTAATGAGAGTTATATATGCTTCAGGTTAACCGGCCCGTTAAGAAAGGCAAATACTTAACTGCCCGTTAAAAAATTTAACCGGCCCGTTAAGAATAGGGCAAAAATTTAACCGCCTGTTAAAAAGTTAACCGGCCCATTAAGTAAAGGGTTGAAACTTATCCGCCCGTTAAAAGATTTTAGCGGCCCGTTAAGTAAAGGGCAAAAACTTAATCGCCCGTTAAAAAATTTAACCGGCCCAGGCTTCAAAAAAGATTGAGAAACACTGGTCTAGATAAATTACCTGTGAGCCCCAATATTCAGTATTATGAAGTGTCCTAATGAGAGTTATATATGCTTCAGGTTAACCGGCCCGTTAAGAAAGGCAAATACTTAACTGCCCGTTAAAAAATTTAACCGGCCCGTTAAGAATAGGGCAAAAATTTAACCGCCTGTTAAAAAGTTAACCGGCCCATTAAGTAAAGGGTTGAAACTTATCCGCCCGTTAAAAGATTTTACCGGCCCGTTAAGTAAAGGGCAAAAACTTAATCGCCCGTTAAAAAATTTAACCGGCCTGTTAAGAATAGGGCAAAAATTTAACCGCCTGTTAAAAAGTTAACCGGCCCATTAAGTAAAGGGTCAAAACTTATCCGCCGGTTAAAAGATTTTACCGGCCCGTTAAGTAAAGGGCAAAAACTTAATCGCCCGTTAAAAAATTTAACTGGCCCAGGCTTCAAAAAAGATTGAGAAACACTGGTCAAGATAAATTACCTGTGAGCCCCAATATTCAGTATTATGAAGTGTCCTAATGAAAGTTATATATGCTTCAGGTTAACCGGCCCGTTAAGAAAGGCAAATACTTAACTTCCCGTTAAAAAATTTAACCGGCCCGTTAAGAAAGGCAAATACTTAACTGTCCGTTAAAAAATTTTTAACCGGCCCGTTAAGAATAGGGCAAAAATATAACCGCCTGTCAAAAAGTTAACCGGCTCATTAAGTAAAGGGTTAAAAGTTATCCGCCCGTTAAAAGATTTTACCGGCCCGTTAAGTAAAGGGCAAAAACTAAATCGCCCGTTAAAAAATTTAACCGGCCCGTAAAGAATAGGGCAAAAAAACCGCCTGTTAAAAAGTTGACCGGCCCATTGAGCAAAGGGTTAAAACTTATCCGCCCGTTAAAACATTTTACCGGCCCGTTAAGAAAAGGGCAAAAACTTAATCGCCCATTAAAAAATTTAACCGGCCCAGGCTTCAAAAAAGATTGAGAAACACTGGTCTAGATAAATTACCTGTGAGCCCCAATATTCAGTATTATGAAGTGTCCTAATGAGAGTTATATATGCTTCAGGTTAACCGGCCCGTTAAGAAAGGCAAATACTTAACTTCCCGTTAAAAATTTAACCGGCCCGTTAAGAATAGGGCAAAAATTTAACCGCCTGTTAAAAAATTAACCGGCCCATTAAGTAAAGGGTTAAAACTTATCCGCCCGTTAAAAGATTTTACCGGCCCATTAAGTAAAGGGCAAAAACTTAATCGCTCGTTAAAAAATTTAACCGGCCCGTTAAGAAAGGCAAATACTTAACAGCTCGTTAAAAATTTAACCGGCCCGTTAAGAATAGGGCAAAAATTTAACCGCCTGTTAAAAGATTTTACCGGCTCGTTAAGTAAAGGGCAAAAACTTAATCGCTCGTTAAAAATTAAACCGGCCCAGGCTTCAAAAAAGATTGAGAAATTACCTGTGAGCCCCAATATTCAGTATTATGAAGTGTCCTAATGAGAGTTATATATGCTTCAGCCATAAGGACAGGGACTGGCGAACATTGAGGATCTCCAGCAAGCAGTTCTCTGGGAGCTCCACTTACTTTCATATCACTTATTTTAACCTAAACAAAAAATGTAATATGGAAAAACTAACCTAAAAAAGAATATACCTTTTCACCGGGATTGGTGCTGTAAAAAATGACACATGGATAAAGAGGAACGGAAGGGTCTAAATCTTGAAAGGCTATGATTGGCTCTTCGCCATTTTTCCCAAAACTTAACGTCCTGGCATCCATATCAAGAACAGTAGTTATTTCATCTCCTTGTGTGAAAGACGGCAAAGTTAAACGAAGTTCTCCGCCATGATAAAGATTTCCGCTGTATGCGCGGTAAAGCCACATTTCTTTGGTCGTCCGATGGCTGTAATCTTGAAAAGGCCATTTAGCAAGCCCGATGCATGTCCCTTCATTGCCTTTGTGCTCTTTTAAAATCGTAAATTTCCACTGATAGCACCCAGATGTAAACGATATATTCCCAAGTCCGTATCCTCGACCACCTTTTCCATGAAAAAGTACATTCTTATTGTCTACGGAGCAGCACATGCATTTTTCAGCCTCAAAACCAATTTCCAACATCATCAAACTTTCATCGTTGACGCTATTCATGACTGTAGAAACCACTAAAAAGATCATAATTTTTTTTGAACTTTCAACAACTTACTTGGACTAGTCAATTTAACTAAATGTACGTCTAAATCCATTTCTTTTAAATATGCCTGCCTTTCAGCAAGAGTTTGAGGTATGACCCACATATTGGCAGAAAGTTGGCGAAAAAGAACCCTTACAACCTTTAAAAGATTATAAAAAATCATAAATTGATAAAATTACTTGTTCTTTGTCTTCTTGTGTGGCAGTTTGAGAAGGCAAAAGCTTCTGAAGAAGCTCCAGAATTAAAAGACGAGGTTTCAGCACAGAAAGGTATGAATATCCTGACCTGCTTACATTCAGCAGAGCCAAAAGAGCGCCCGTCCACGAGCTAGCGCTTAAGACATCTCTGATTCTTGGCGAACTGCACATACTCACTACCAGTATAAGGAGATCGCTCAGATGATACTCGATTTCCTTTATTTCGCTGAAACCCGAGCACATCGCAGGACTCGAATCTACGCATGGGCTCAAAAGTTTGACTATATTTTCTAAATACAAATGCAAAACGTTTATAACGTTGTTTATCACAGTCGAGTCCAAATATCAGCATGAATCCTGAAGAAGAAATTGAAGAAAACGTACATTTTGTTAAGCAAACTTACGTCGTCGAAATTGCTATTATGCGGATAAGATTAATGCTTGCTTTTGACAATGTGCTATTAGGATCAACAATAGCGATTTCAACCAAAGAAGGAAGAAGATCGCATTTCACAATATGCGTCAAATCTTGAGGAAAATATTTGACGCTTAACGTATACAATGTTAGAGTCTGAAGTTTTTGCGATTTAACTAAAAAGAATGATAAGATAAAGATATAGATTGAAAGTACCGACCATCATCGCCATTTTGAAGTCTTTGTTTTATGGAATAGATCATGATGGTGTAAATTGAATGCATGGCAGAAACGACTTCTTCTTTGACGGAAGGGAGGGCGGCACGGATGTTGTCTAAATAGTCGTAGAGTTGCTGACAAGGGAGCTCGTCGCAGAGGCCGAAGCATCCGCTCAGAAGATGCTCGTGGACACAATTCAGCAAAGTTGTCGTCGAACTTTCATTCTCATCTTCATTATCTTTACACGTTTTTAAAAGTTCAAGTATTTGATGTAGAGCATTCAATCGTATCTAAAACGTAAACTTCAGAATTCCCGAATCTTTTGCTCTGCGAAATTTACCTCAGCTCTTTCTTGCTGCATCGACATAGCGCTAAATAGAGAAGAGACACCAGTTGAACTCCCTTCATCCATAGACAAATCTTTGCACATTCCCAAAACGAAGTTCATCGTCAAATCGCATAATTGATGAAGTTTACATGGTGTACGAATATCATCACTTCTAAAATCAACATGAAAAACTTCAAAAGTTTTTTTGACAAACCTGGATACAAAAACGCTGCTTTCATGATGGCATTTTTCTTCAGTTTTATCGAACCATGGACGAGAATCAGGACCTCGGACGGCCACCAAAAGAAAAATACATCTGTCTTCAAGCTGTCGGCAAATTTTTTTAAATTTGTCTTCTCCCATATTCAAAAAATCGTTTTGTTCATCTTCATTTTCTTTATCGTAGCAAAGCAGAGTGCAGCGAAGGCGCAGCGCTGTTCTGTACAACTCATGCATAGCATGATCATTCCATATACCCCTAAAAATTTAATTAAAAAGCAACAAATTTTTTAAAAATAAATTACGTTTTGTAAGGATTGACTCCAGTATGTTTAATTAAACATAAAAGAAATATCCTGGTAACCGTTATCAAAGGTATATTGTCAAGAATATTTCCTAAATCTACAGAAGATGCATATTCTCGTAGACTACACAGCAGTTTATCGTTTTCGATTTCTTTTTCAGAAAAATGAAGATAACCTAAAAAAAATTTTATTTTAAGTACTGGTTTGAAGAGCTTCCAATGAAAACTTCCTTAAAGAGAAGTAACAATGTAGGAGGGGGAAGTATAACGGAGGGGACGTACAACGGAGAGGGAAGTATATGGGAGGGGAAGTATAATGGAGGGGGAAGTATAAGGGAACGAAAGTATAAAGAACGGAGGGAAAGTATAAAGGAGGGGGAAGTATAAAGGAGGGGAAGTATAAGGGAGAGGAAAGTTTTTTTTTTTTAATTTTCCGAGTTTTTTTTTTTTTTCGAAAAATTTTCTGGGTTTTCCTTTTGTTTATTTATGTTTTTTTTTTCTTTTTTTTTTTTTTTTTTTTTGACAAATTTCTTAAGTTATTTTTTTCGAAAATTTTTCTAAGTGTCAAGGTAGAAATAATGGGCTCTTTGGCCTAGGAATGTGCCTCTCGTAATGGGTAGAAGTATGAAATTTCTCCCTACTAAAAAAAAGTACTGGTTTGAAGAGCTTCCAACGAAAACTTCCTTAAAGAGAAGTATCTATATAGGAGGGGGAAGTATAACGGAGGGGGAAGAATAAGTGAGGGGAAGTATATGGGATGGGGAAGTTTAAGTGAGGGTGTATAACAGAGGGTGAAGTACAACGGAGGGGAAGTATAAGGGGCCGAAAGTATAACGGAAGGGGATGTATAAGGGAGGGAAAGTAATATAAGGAGAATTTTCCAAGTTCTTTTTTTCGAAAATTTTTAGTTTTTTTTTTTGGAAAATTTATCAAGTTTTTTTTTTCAAAAGTTTTCTTAGTTTTTTTTTTTTTTTTTTTCGAAAAATTATCCAAGTTTTCCTTTTTTTTTTGAAAAATTTTCCAAGTTCTTTTTTTCGAAAATTTTTTTAAGTGCCAAGGTAGAAATAATGGGCTTTTTGGCCTAGGGATGTGCCTCTCGTAATGGGTAGAAGTATAAAATTTCTCCCTACTAAAAGAAATGATAATTAAAAAGTGGCAATTTTTTTACACCAAAAATTCTTAAAAATATAAGGAATAACTGGTGAAAATTTGGTGAAAATCGGATTAACGGTTCGGCCGCAGCGAATTTTTTAAAATTTCAAACAGACATATCTCCGCCATTTTTTCGAAATTCAAAAATCGCTCTCGTTACATTCTTCTTCACCGGCTAAAGAAATTTGTGTGAAAATTTGGTGAAAATCGGATGAAAACTGTGGCCGTAAAGTGTTCGGACGGCCGGCCGGCACCAAAGACAAAGTTGAGATCGGTAAAGATCAATATTCGATTTGACCCTCCGGGGTCTGAAGACCCTTCCCCAAAAACGCGACGTGGAGGGTATCACAATAACTTCTTTAAGGAAGTTAAAAAGTATGATGTAAATAATAACCTTTGTCTTCATCAGAAAAAATGTCGCGCAGAAAATGAGATTCTTTTAAGCCAATCGTTTCCATATATTTGTCGTAGAGTTCGTATGGTTTGACTTGTTTATATTCGTTTTCAATTGATGTAAAGATGTCGATGATGCTTCCTAAAAAAAAGTGAAAAATAATTTAGGATGGAAAGATTTTACTTATGTCGTAGGTGTTGGAAAGTTCTTCGAGGCCGTAGTGGAAAAGGGTTTTGTTGAGCCAAATATGAGTTTCTTTTTCCTGCTGGCTTAACGGAGGACCGGAGAGCATCCCGCCGAAACACTGGCCGACGACAAGGCCGCACGCTCGCTCCAAATCGATCGCCCAAACCCACGAATTTCTCGGATTCGGATCGCTAGCTGTCGGAGTGTTCGCTTCTGAAGTATTTATATTAAAAGACACAATTTTACTTTTCTTCCCATACCTGAATCATCATGATCAAAAGGAAGAAGTCTGTTAAACTTATCCAAAGGTAAAAGTAAACTTATCAAATCCGAAAGCAACGGTTGAATAAAGTTTATAGGAAAAATAAGCAGCGAATGGACCAAATTTGACAACAAAAATCCAGCTAATGATCCATATAAAACATCTAAAATAAAACATAAATATTAAACACCAAAAAAAAGAAACACCAACCACAAAGACGATCAGAATGAGCGCCATATGATTTTACAATCGTCGCCATCCTAACAAACAACTTCCCAGCTAACGGTAAAAGCATTTTAATATGATTTTGCAATAGCTTAGAAGATCCTTGAAGCTAAAAATTTATTTAGTCCATAAATTGTTTCTATATTATAAATATACCAGATTTCTGTATTAGTAGATGCGTTTGATAATAGATGAGTATGTAAAGAAGTCAGGAGGTCTTGAAGGTTTAAAACTTTACATTTAACATTTAATTTAAGTCGCCACATTGAATCTGAGAAGTCGCCTTTTTCCAATTGGCTTTCTATCATATCAAGAAGTTCGAGCTGAAATATAAAAATTAGGAAAACGTTTCAAAAATAAGTTCTTTTTTTTCGAAAATATTTCTAAGTGTCAAGGTAGAAATAATGGAAGTTTTGCCCAAGAGAGGTCCCTCTCGTCAGTGTTGGGCGTAATCGTAATCGCAATTACGATTACGATTAAAATCGCTAGTTTCTTAATTACGATTACGTTCGTATTCGTATTTTTTCTGCGATTAAGATTGTAATCGCATTTTTTTAACGATTACAACCGTAATCGTATTTTTTTTCTGCGACTACAATCGTAATTGTATTTTTTTCTGCGATTACAATCGTAATCGCATTTTTTTTTCAGCGATTACGGGCATAATCGTATTTTCGTTAGCGTTTACGGCTTGTATATGACATCAGGTAATCTCAGTAAAAATGTCATATACGAGCCGTAAACGCTAACAAAAATACGATTATGCCCGTAATCGCTGAAAAAAAAATGCGATTATCGCAGAAAAAATGCGATTATTGAAAAAAATGCGATTATTGCAGAAAAAAATGCGATTATCGCAGAAAAAAATTACGACTGTAATCGCAGAAAAAAATACGATTATATTGGTAATCGCAGAAAAAAATACGATAATAATGGTAACTGCAGAAAAAAAAATACAGTTACGATTGTAATCACAGAAAAAATACAATTACGGTTGTAATCGTAAAAAAAATGCGATTACAATCGTAATCGCAGAAAAAAATACGAATGTGATTGTAATCGTAATCGTTATAATTGTAATCGTAATTAAGAAACTTGCGATTACAATCGTAATCGTAATTGATTACGATTACGTCCAACACTGCCTCTTATAAGGCGTGGAAGTATGAAATTTCTCCCAACTAAAATGATAATTAACCCTTTCGAGACCGCATCTGACGCCGGATTCTCTGCGCTACTGGCGCTGCACTTTTCCCCTCTCTTTGCCCCTCCCTTCTCACCGACCGCTCCCAGCGCTCAGCAAAGCACAGAAAGCGACGAGTGATGCGATCATCATGTAGTTCATTTCTTCCCCAACAGATTGCCAGTTTTTGCATGTCGCTAGCGCCACGGGAAGCGAAGGTATTAAATTTTTTAAAGAGGCTTTCCGCTGGCGCCGCTGGGCAACTAAAATCGCCTGCGATCTCGAAAGGGTTAATGTTTTAAAAAATGATAATTTTTTTTTTCACCAAAAATCGTAAAAAATATAAGGAGTAATTAATAAAAATTTGGTGAAAATCGGACCCATGGTTCGGCCGCAGCAAATTTTTTAAAATTTCGAACAGACATATCTCTGCCATTTTTTTTAAATTCAAAACTCGCCCTCGTTAGTTTCTTCTTCACCGACTGAAGAAAATTTGGTAAAAATCTGGTGAAAATCGGTTGAAAACTGCGGCCATAAAGTGTTCCAGAAAAAAATGCTACGGACGGCCGGCCAGCACCATAGACACTAAAGATCAATATTCGATTTGACCCTACAGGGTCTGGAAGACCCAAAAACCCGACGTGGAGGGTATCACAATAACTTCTTCCTTACCGTTTGGGAAAATAAATTTTGAAGGAGTGTTTCTAAAAGGTCTTCAATTAATTTGTAATCAGATTTTTGAGCTTGATTTTCATTTTCCTTTGAGCTACACTGGACAATCAGCGTTCTCAGTTGACTTCGTTCTTCAAGACTCGACACAATTATGTCCAATAGCATTTTCTAAAATGTAAATAAAAAAAAATAAAGAATATAAATAACTTTTTACCTGTCCTTTTGTAAGGTTTGTACCAGAGAAAGCAATGAATGTAAGATTTCAAGTCTTTTTCTCAAAGGAGGAAGCAAAGGAGAAGCACCGACGGCCAAACATTCGGTCACAAGGTACGATATCGATTTTGGAGTAGGAGGTCCACGAGTCTATTTTTAAAAGTATTTATATTTGAAAGTTTACTAATTTAAAAGACTTTACTTGAAAAGATATTGGCAGATTGGTTCAGCCTGATTGCCGTAGACACACTGATGCAAAGTTTTGACCGATTGGGTCAATGATAGATGAGAACAAAGAAGTCGTAGACTTAATGCAGCAAATTGTTCATGCTCTCTATAAAAGAAAATTTAGGATGATATAAACCAGTGATTCTCAACGGGGGCGGTACTGCCCCCCGGGGGCGCAGAGAACTTACTGTGGGGCGTTATGCAAAATTTGGGTGATAGGGGGGAAATGGCTAAGTGGCCAGCCATGGAAGCGTTAGCGTGAGTCCTTTTTTTAAATTAATTTTTATTGCCGCCCGAAAAGTAAAGGGCACAAACAATACCACCCGTTAAAAAATTTAACCGGCCCGTTAAGTAAAGGGCAAAAACTAAACCGGCCGTTTAAAAGTTAACCGGCCCGCTAAGTAAAGGGGAAAAAATTTAACCGGCCTGTTAAGTAAAGGGCAAAGTTAACCACCCGTTAAAAAAATTAACCGTCCCGTTAAGTAAAGGGCCAAAATTTAACCGGCCTGTTAAGTAAAGGGCAAAGTTAACCACCCGTTAAAAAAATTAACCGGCCCGTTAAGTAAAGGGCCAAAATTTAACCGGCCCGCTAAGTAAAGGGCAAAAACTTAAACGCCTGTTAAAAAATTTAACCAGCCGGTTAAGTAAAGGGCAAAAAGTTAACCGCCCAAGTTAACTGGCCCGTTAAGTAAAGGGCAAAGTTAACCACCCGTTAAAAAAATTAACCGGCCCGTTAAGTAAAGGGCAAAAACTTAAAGCCTGTTAAAAAATTTAACCAGCCGGTTAATTAAAGGGCAAAAAGTTAACCGCCCAAGTTAACTGGCCCGTTAAGTAAAGGACAAAAACTTAACCGCCCTGTTAAAAAATTTTACCGGCCGTTAAGTAAAAGGTAAAAACTTAACCGCCCGTTTAAAAATTTAATCGGCCCGTTAAGGAAAGGGCAAAGTTAACCACCCGTTAAAAAAATTAACCGTCCCGTTAAGTAAAGGGCAAAAACTTAAACGCCTGTTAAAAAATTTAACCAGCCCGTTAAGTAAAGGGCAAAAACTTAAAGCCTGTTAAAAAATTTAACCAGCCGGTTATGTAAAGGACAAAAAGTTAACCGCCCAAGTTAACTGGCCCGTTAAGTAAAGGACAAAAACTTAACCGCCCTGTTAAAAAATTTTACCGGCCCGTGAAGTAAAAGGTAAAAACTTAACCGCCCGTTTAAAAATTTAATCGGCCCGTTAAGGAAAGGGCAAAGTTAACCACCCGTTAAAAAAATTAACCGTCCCGTTAAGTAAAGGGCAAAAACTAAACGCCTCTTAAAAATTTAACCAGCCCGTTAAGTAAAGGGCAAAAATTTAACTGGCCCGTTAAGTAAAGGGCAAAGTTAACCACCCGTTAAAAAATTAACCGGCCCGTTAAGTAAAGGGCAAAAATTTAACCGGCCCATTAAGTATAGGACAAAACTTAACCGCCCGTTAAAAAATTTAATCGGCCCGTTAAGTAAAGGGCAAAAAGTTAATATCCGGGGGCAGTGCTAGCTTAATAGCCCCTACGCACTTAAATCCTAAGGGATCTATTGTGCTACCCCAACTAGGGATCACATTCTGGAGACTGGTAGAGTTCTCGGCCCGTTAAGTAAAGGGCAAAGTTAACCACCCGTTAAAAAAATTAACCGGCCCGTTAAGTAAAGGGCAAAAACTTAAACGCCTGTTAAAAATTTAACCAGCCGGTTAAGTAAAGGGCAAAAAGTTAACCGCCCAAGTTAACTGGCCCGTTAAGTAAAGGGCAAAATTTAGTAAAGGGTAAAACCTTAATCGCCCGATAAAAAATTCAACCAGCCCAACTTAACCGCGGCGGTAAGTATTTCCCTCCTCTAAAGGGGATGCAGGCTTCAAAAAGATTGAGAAACACTGATATAAACAAAGAAAATTACTCATGGTTAGAAAATGGTGGTTGAACATCTCCTCCAAAAGAGCTGCAGTATTTTTGAAGAAAGGATAGAATAAGAGAAAATGTGCTTTCTCGTAGTTCGACACAAATGTGCAATGCCAGGCTAATTCATTTGGATCATTTTGAGACCTGAAAAAATGTTAGGTTGGTAGTAAGTTTTTTTTGAGACTGACTCTTTTCGGAAAGGATTGGACCAGGCAGCACTGTGGGAGGTTCCAGCAGAAACAAGATTGACGCTAAGTCCTTCAAGGCCGACGACTAATTGCGGTCTGCTGATAGGCGATGTGGTCATACCGAGGCCACATTGGCCAAAGGTGTTCATACCCCAGGCGTAAACATTGCCATCATTTGTGACAGCAAGACAGTGATTTTCTCCAGCAGCGATATCGACGACATGCATAGCAGCCAACGTTCCTATTGTTTCAGGATACAAACTGATTTCTTCATATCCACCACCTAATCCGAGGCAATCGCCAGATCCCCAGGCAAGAACAGTACCGCTGTTGGTGAGCGCCAGAGAAAAATAATTTCCTGCCACAACTTTCCGAAAGCAGAGATTCTGCAGAGCAGCGATCACAGTCGGCTTGTATTTATCAATAACATTTCCATGCCCAAGTTTTCCTCCTTCTCCTGAACCAAATGACCAGACAGTCTTTCCATTTGATGATAAAACGAGCGTATGTGAATTCCCACATGCTACAGATCCAACGCCAGCCAAATCTGGCACCAAAGTTGGCACACTCCGTCCAAGACGATCACCCAAACCTGAAGAAATAAAATTATAAAAACAAAAACAAAATTTCAACATACCAAGTCTTCCTTGATCTCCTTCCCCCCACATGTACAAAGAGCCATCATCGGAGACTGCGGCACTATGACGAAAGCCGACACTAACCCAAACAATTTTGACCGTCTTAAACGGCACTTCGATCACTTTCGGCTGCCGTTGAGTCGTACTATTGGCATGACCTAGTTTCCCATGTTCTCCTAAAAAAATGTGTCAACGATTTCAGCGGAAAACAAAAAAAACCAACCATCGCCCCAGCTGTAAACTTGTCCGTTTTCAGACAAAGCCAGCGAATGTCCGTCGCCACCTTTTGATGATGCTATCATCCTAATTTTGGTACCAAACGGTACTTTTTTAAGCGTCGCCTGACTGCTTGAATCTCCCAGACCCAAACGCCCATAAGTACCCTTTCCGCAGGCTGTCACATCTCCATTATTATGTACCACAAATGTGCAGTGTTGCCCTGCTTCAATCTACATAAACAAAATAATATGAACCACACAATCAAGATTTACAAACCTGTTTGACATTAGTAAAACAGAAGATTTCTTCGGCTTAGAAACAAGGATAGTATCTGACTTTTCTTCAGAGAGCTGATTGGATGAATTACTTCCCCAAATATAGACAACTCTGGATTCATCGCTCTGAGGGTCTGAAGTGGTTCCATAATTCCTTGAATAATCAGTAGCAAGAGTGACAACCTAAAAAAACTGTATAAAAGCTTTTACTATATATGAAAATTACGATTTGCATGAGCATAATGGCAGCTTTGTACAAAGGGATGACTTTTTCATCTTTCAGCGGTAGACAGACTGGAGATGTCATAATGCAGACAGCGGATTTAAAAAATTCTTTATCGATCACTCCTAAGTTTCCTGAGCACTTAAGAGCCATCGAAATCCACTCAAGAAGATATGAAAGGGATCCTCTCTGTATAGCAATTATCAAAAGAAGTTCGCTGGCTAACTGTCGATCTTCAGTTGTAGCTTCCGATGAAGGATCAGCGACTAAAGTTAAAAAACTGCAGACGCTTGTTAGAGTTTCAACGCCAAGTGGTGAAAGGCGATTTGTATTCGCAAGCGAAAGAGCAGGCAGCGATTTTACAACTTCTAAAGCAGTTTTTAATACATCGCTACATAAAGAAGTTTTTGGTCCACCTAAAAGAAAAATGATGATCACAAAATTCTTATCAAAATCTTCTTTTTACCAGGCATTTGGGAAAACTGCCAACTCTGGCGAAGTAAAGCGAAAAAGAGAGAGGCCAGATCTAACAGCGACTTCAACCAATGCTTCTGAACCAGACATTTGCGACCTTTGAGTAACAACTTCTGGGTTTTTCACAATTGCAACAGACAGTTTCTTGAACCTAATAGAAAAAAAATTAATTAAAACAAAGTTAAGCAGGCTTGAACCCCAGCCTTAATTACGATTACGATTACAATTATAATCGTATTCGTATTTTTTTCTGCGATTACGATTGTAATCGCATTTTTTTTAACGATTGCAATCGTAATCGTATTTTTTTCTGCGATTACAATCATAATTGTATTTTTTTTGTGATTACCATTATAATCGTATAATTTTCTGCGATTAAAATCGTAATCGTATTTTTTTTCTGCGATTACAATCGTAATTATTTTTTTCTGCGATTACCATTATAATCGTATTTTTTTCTGCGATTACGATTATAATTGTAATCGTAATTAAGAACTTGCGATTACGATTACGCCCACACGGGTCCTCAGGATGCTAGTTCCATCAAAGTAGTTTCTCGGCAGAACTGCTCAGGCAGCCAAGCATCTCTGAGTAACTGCAGGAAATAACTCTAAGAGGACATTTCTGTCTGTAGGTGTATAGCCCGGACTCATGTATAGCACAGGCGGAGTCGGGTGTATTCGTAAATATTCGTAAGTACGAATATGAATATTCACACATTATAATTCTGTAAATATGAATATGAATACGTTCATATTTACTAATTTAAGACAAATGTATTCTTATATCCAGGATGAATACAAGTGTTGGGCGTAATCGTAATCGCGATTACGATTATAATCGCAAGTTTCTTAATTACGATGTCATATACGAGCCGTAAACGCTAACAAAAATACGATTACGCCCGTAATCGCTGAAAAAAAATGCGATTATCGCAGAAAAAAATACAATTACGATTGTAATCGCAGAAAAAAATACGATTACGATTGTAATCGTTGAAAAAATACTAATACGATTGTAATCGTAATCTTAATTAAGAAACTTGCGATTACAATCGTAATCGTAATTGCGATTACGATTACGCCCAACACTGACGAATACAAACATATGTATATTTATATTCTCGTCCGGTAAATACGAATATATGGAAGAAATATACCCCCAATAAGCCCAACTCTGCCCACAGGAAAGAAATCAAAACTCGATTACAATCGTATTCGTATTTTTTTCTTTTAAAGAAACCGTTTTAAGACGTTTCTTTTTAAGAAAATCGTACTTTTTGCGATTACAATCGTAATCGCATTTTGTAACGATTACAATCGTAATCGTATTTTTTTTCTGCGATTACAATCGTAATCGCATTTTGTAACGATTACAATCGTAATCGTATTTTTTTTCTGCGATTACAATCGTATTCGTATTTTTTTTCGATTACAATCGTAATCGTATTTTTTTCTCGATTACAATCGTAATTGTATTTTTTTTTTGCGATTACAATTACAATCGTATTTTTTTCTGCGATTAAAATCGTAATCGTATTTTTTTCTGCGATTACGGTCGTAATGAATATATACGTATAATTAATGATGTACCTGCAAATTCATAATGAAATACATAATTTATATTGACACAACTAAATTTAATTATTAATACCGTCATTGAAAGCAATTTGGTCAGGTAATCTCAGTAAAAATGTCATATACGAGCCGTAAACGCTAACGAAAATACGATTACGCCCGTAATTCCAGGGAAAAAATGCGATTACCGACCGTAATCGCAGAAAAAAATACAATTACGATTGTAATCACAGAAAAAAATACGATTACGATTTTAATCGCAGAAAAAAATACGATTATAATGGTAATCGCAGAAAAAAAAATACAATTACGATTGTAATCGCAGAAAAAAAACGATTACGATTGTAATTGTTGAAAAAAATACGAATACGATTGTAATCATAATCGGAATTACGATTATAATCGTAATCGTAATTAGGAAACTTGCTATTACAATCATAGTCGTAATTGCGATTACGATTACGCCCAACACTGACGAATACAATATAATATTCGTATTCGTCCAGTAAATACGAATATATTCGAAGAAATATACGCTCAATACGCCCAACTCTGCCCACAGAAAGAAATCAAAACTCAAGGTGTCACATACCCGTCAACTACAAGGGATCAACATCCCCAATTTCCCATAAGACTTAAATTTGCTACAATATAACAAAACAGCAACCTGGTCATATTTGACATTAGCGAAAGCGTAGAGGATCCGTTTGAGAAGAGTAAGTCTTTGGTTGAGAATGATACAGTAGTCGATCGCTCCTCGAGCTTTTAGCGAGTTTCCGCTGCGTCTGAAGAAGAGTCACCACATGCTGTTCCAACTCTCCAAACGTATAGCTGGCAGTATACTCCGTCTGTCGATTAAAACAGGCTGTGCAACCGGCAAAGTCACCAACTCCTAAAAAAACGATATTAACCCCATAATAACAGGTGAAATCTTACTTTATTAGCCAAAAGGCTATCATAAAGTATCTGGGCGCCCTCTCTGGTAGCAATATTGTCGATTCTTTCAGCAGCCCATGTCGCATTGTACATATCCATCCATCGTGGCTTAAAACAATAACACGGATTCGACATTTTATATCCGGAAGCTTTTTTTCATAGGGCAAATGAGTTTAATTTTAAACAGATATGTAAGGTCGCCGCCGAAGGTTCCAAAAAGTCGGCCGACATTTCT